>JAEQBH010004202.1:0-211691 GCA_016808115.1 Tetrastigma voinierianum | reverse complement strand
GTACGGCCTTGAGAAGATTTTCTTGAATAACTTTTCTCCATTTGAATTATTTTGCATAGATGAATGCTCTTGAAAGCAGGTTGAAAAGCACATCACTAGTTAGTTATCTGCATCATAAGCATTGTAATAAGTATTCTCTGTAAAAATTTGGATTGGAGTGATCACTCTATCAGAAAAGACCATTCATGAGTTAAAGAAGGGTTCCTTTTACGGCCTTCTAGAGGATCATGAGTTAATGGACCTCACCCTTTGCATCTCTCATATAAAAAATTAATCCCATACACACACTTAGACATGTACTTTAAGTACTCCAGAGCCTGAGGAAGCTACAATAAATCAAAATCTATCCATTGAAATTCATTTGGAAAACCTTTATCTCTTGTATAAAGTGTCCATACACACACTCGAACATGTACTTTTCGTAGCAGCCCAGGCCCGAAGAACATTAATCAAATCTATCTGCTAAAATTCCTTTGGAGAAGCCCCAATCATTCACCTTCTTTGATTATATTGAAGTTCCCATTGCTTTCCTCAGCATTGTTTTCTTCTCAGTGAATGGGTTTATGTTAATCTCATACTTATCTCTGCAGTGCTCTTAGCTGTGGTATGTAGCAACATATGCTGTCAATGATCATTTCATTCAGTATCTTTCATGTCTTGTCTTGTCAATGAACTTTTGTCAATCTTGAAACATTTTAGAACTTTCATCTTCAGTTTTCCTTTTTGGTTATCTACTCACTTTCTCATGCATAAAACCTTTTGTTCTTTTAGATTTGCTCTCCCTTTCTTTTGCGACTATGACACTGTTGCATTTCTTGTGCAGCTTTCACTTGGATCATGCTGCATCCCTTCCATATTTCCTGGAGAAAGTTGGCCATTTATTTAATTAAAATTTATGCTATTACTTTGCCTATAAATTAAGTTAAAATATTTGAATTTGTTCATTAGACCACATTCAAAGGGCGAGTTTTTATGACACATGCAACAAAGGCTATCTACAAGTTATTTTGTCGGATTATGTGAGTGAGCAAAGTTTAGGTTGAAGATATGTTGTATGATGAACAAGACATTCTTCGCTCATGGACCGAAATTGAGGTGAGTTGATTTTTGTTTGTAGATGTATGTTTCATTCTCCTTTTAGAGATTAGTAATAGTTTATAATCTCCTCATTGTCAGGCCCGATTTTGAAGCTAATCTAAATGCATCTATTTCTTTGATTGGTTGTAGGGACTTAAGATTTGGGTCTTTTTAATCTTTTTATTTTTCTGGTTCTAGAATTTTTTGGTCAATGTTATCTTTAAAGTTTCAATAGAGCACCTTATTCCATGAAAAGTGGATTTAGAGCAGTAAACGATATCCACTATATCGAGCTGTTTTGATTTCTCATCCTTCTCTTGTATCACGGATTAGATTAGATCTGTTTATTTAAATTTTCAGTTTTCTCTAATGTTCTATCCCAGGTCTCTTATTGAAATTATCTTTGCAAGAAACATCTACTACCTCATTCTTAAAAACTTAAATCTTTCTACCATAGACATTCTTACACGAATCATAAGATTCTACTCGAGTGCAAGATGTATTTGTTTTAGATCTTCATCTGTGGAATTTGTTCACCTTCTATGAGATTAGTGGGTTTGTTTTCAACATAGGGAGGTTTGGCAAATAATACTAATATAGCCAAAATTATTCTATTAGATTTAATTGACTATACTTCTAATATTGATTTTTTTAGTGCGACCACGACATTATGTTATTGTTGTGAATATAGTTTGAAACATGTTATAACACCAATCAATAAAATATAAAACTTATTACGAAAAAAAAAGGAAGCAATATGGTGTGTGTATTCCCATATGCCAAAATATTGGTTGCATATAATCTGGCACTGTTGCCAATTTGTTTGGACATTCTGACAATTATTGACTTTAGATGTGTTGCTTAATTTGATTATCTCATTTAATGTTCTGTAAATATAATTAAATCAATCGCCTGCGGGTTATTATTTCCATCGAACTTTAAGAGTAAAAATAGTATCACGATTTTGGTGTTACCACATTCAGACGCGATCCCTTGGAGCTGCCATGTTTATAGTTGATATTACTTTGCAAATTGTTGAGTACTTTACAACTGGAGACTATTCTCGCGAAGAAAGATGCGGCATCTTACGTGGCTGCTTGAATCCTGCGGAGTTCTCCCTTGATATTTGTATAACTGAATCCACTTATGGTGTGCAACTCCATCAACCTCGGAATGTGAGAGAAAAGCGCTTCACAGATGTCATCCACTCAACCATTTCTCAAGGGCTGTGTTCTAATCACATTGATATTGGTCTAACCATCTGACTCCATAACATACCCATATATTATGCTTCCCCATGCAAAAAGGTGCATGGGCGTTTTACAGGACATACATCATCCATGAATGAGAGGATCTGCAATCAATTTACCAAATTCGAATCCTTTTGACTTCAGCACATATCTACTTTGAAGAGCATTGAGAATTTTAACGATGTGGGTCCATCGGTGGTGATGGCGAGTCGAATGGTCTTGAGTGGATTATCAAGACAACTATTTAAAGCATTAGTACTCACGATAAGAAAATGCATGTGTTATACCTGGGTATGTCGTGGAAGGAACGTTGGCAAAAACCATCATCAATGAACCCAAGGAAGTTACTCTAATGAATGGTCTTACTGCTCCCCTCAACATGCAGGTCCACTACATATCTTTCTCGCTCATGCAGATTTTGCACAGACAAGTATGTTCCTGAAGGAGCTCATGCCACCTAACATCATTCTTGTCCATGGAGGCCCGATGAGATGGGGAGCTCAAGCGGCTATCACCCGGTTTGCTGACCGCCCAACACCAAAATTATTTCCCAAGAAGCGTGTTGGTTGGAGATGTATTTCTACTACGATAAAATGGAAAAAAAAACCATTGGGAGGCTAGCTGAAAACACACAGTAAGGTGAAAGCGTGAGTTTCTTGTGAGTGGCGTTCACTTATCCGAATAACTGGCACCTGATGATCTCCCGTCTTCTACGCCAGCTATCCTGGCCAAATATCTCTAGAGGATTACTATTGCCCAAAGTGGTGCCTTTGGTGTGTGAAGCATAAGCTGAAGCGGATATTTAAGAGTGTGGAGTCATTGCGGATGAAGAATACGAGGGTCGACTTTCGTGTCCATGAGCGAGTTGACGATGAAGTATGAGTTAGAGAAGCATATTTCATTGCGGCAATCGGATCTATTAAGCGACATGGTTCTTGACTTTGGTGTGGTTTCAAACATCGGTAGTAGAGATCCCAAGGTAGTAGTTGAATCGAAGAAGGCCACAAAAAGCTGCGAAGAAAACAATAAGAAAGCGAGAAAAGGTTATCCATGCACTTCTTGTTTCTGTTTTGAGATGGATTTGGAGAGAATGGGGCGGTGATAAGTGTAGATGGAAATGTGGGCGCATCTTCATAAGCAGTGGGAATGTCGGCAGCGAAGGCCTTAGGGAGCGTGAGAGTTGCATTCCGGCGGATCCAAAATCTTCAATGACGATCCCTCTATACGTGTGTTGGCTCAGCTTCCCTCGGGTTTTTCTCTTGTATTTTCGACTTCTTCCTGAATAATTCTGAATTTTGAGGTTAAAATTTTATATCAATCAATATTTCTTAGTCAGTGTAATTAGCTTTCTTAGTTTAGGAAAATATTCAACATTGATCTACCTCAATTCCAAGATGGATCACATACATACATACCTCAACATTGATCACATCCTCCCTTGTATGTAAAGTTGTTGTGTTTGATTAGTTCTGAATTTTCTCGTAAAACAAACCGTGCTTTCTCTGGTTGGATTTTGAATTTTAAGCTTCAATTCGGGAGCTAGGTCATTTCGAGTGAAGATTTTCTCACGTAAATGTAAATTTCAACCTGTATAGATTCATTTTGCTGAAAGTCAAAATTTTATTTTTCCAAGGCTTAGATAATCACGAAATATTTGGATTTGCCATGACAAAATGTCTATTTGAATGTATTTATTTTTGGGTATTTTATGATGAAGCAGTTATTTTTTAAATCTTTTTTTAGGTGTTAGTGAAGGGGTTGGAGCATTGTTCGGGTGAAGAATGAAGCCCCAGCAGGGAGCCTACAATCTTTGAAAAGATCGGATACCTCGTTAACAAGAGAAGGAGACCCTTGATTATTACTCCTCTGGGAGGCTGGAAATGAAGTGGGCCGTTCAAGTGTCTACATGTCCACAAAGGAAAACCATATTGGTATACCATAATGCATTGTGCTTTTATTTTGGTTGCTAGTTTTTACTTCCATTTTCAACATTTGGTTTTTAATTTGTTTGTTTTTGTTTGTTCATGTTCTATGGTGATAGTTTATTTGTGGAATTCATCGGCATACTCGGGCATGGTACGCTGCCATACTTTGATGAGATTGATCCTTCAACCATTGATGTCCTTTTGGTGACACAGTATGTTCTTTTTCTAATGTTATTTGTTTTTATAACTTAGTAATCTGCTGATTTGAGAAATGAAGTTTAGAGAATATCATTATTGTTTTTGATATTGTAATCCTAGGTATGGTCATTTTACGCAATTTTTTGAAACAATGGAATGAATTGTTCTGAATGGTCTCTTGAGAAAAATGACCAAAAACAGCTATTGCTAAAACATATAAATATTCATCGTATCTTCTCTTATCAATATCTTTTTTTTTTTTATCGATATCTTCTCTTATCAATATCTTGTGCTATTAGAACCTTGCGAGATATATCTTTATAGAATGAGACTACATATAACACTAAAATTTTATGCCATCTTACGAATAGCTCTTGCTTCTCAATGGTTTCTTCATTAAATTTCCAATATTTCTTTTTCTCGGAATAAACTCTTGGAAATTCCTCTCTTCCTATGAAATAGCTTCACATGGTTGAAATCTATCGGTTTCCGATCGGCCATGAGATCTTTTATTGCTTTGAGTGAATTTTCTTGAGCCAACTTTTCTCCATTTGAATTCTGACTGGATGCCTGATGAATGCTCTTGAAACGGGTGAAAGCACATCACTAGTTAGTTATCTACCATCATAAGCATTGTAATAAGAGTATTCTCTGTAGCTGGATAGGAGTGATCACTCTATAGAAAGACCATTCATGATTAGAGGTTCCTTTTCTGGCCTTCTAGGGGGATGCAGGTTAATGGACCTACCCCTTTGCATCTCTGTATAAAGTGTCCATACACACTTGAACATGTACTTTCGTACTTGAGAGCCTGAGAGGCTACAATAATCAAATCCTATCGACTGAAATTTCCTTTGGGCTTGGTTGCATCTTTGTATAAAGTGTCCATACACACTCTGAACATGTACTTTCGTAGCAGTGAGCCCAGAGCTACAATAAATCAAATCTCTCTTGCTAAAGATTCCTTTGGAGCTTGATAGATTCGCCTTCTTTGATTATATTGAAGTTCCCATTGCTTTCCTCGGCATTGTTTTCTTCTCGTGAATGGATTTATACTAAATCTCTATACTTATCTACGGCGGTGCTCTTAAACGTAGTATGTAGCAACATATGCTCTTAACGATCATTTCATTGTTATCATGCGTAATCTGTCTTGTCAATGAACTTTTTTTCAATCTTGAAACTTTGAGAACTTTCATCTTAGTTTTCCTTTTTGGTTATCTACTCTGCTCATAAAACATAAAATTGCCTCACATTCTTTTAGATGTGCTCTCCACTTTCTTGCCTTGTAATGTGTTGCATTTCTGTAAGCTTTTCGCTGGATCATATTGCATCCCTTCCATATTTCTGGAAGAAGGTCATTACTTTATTTAGTGGGGTATGCGATTACTTTGCACATAAATTAAATTTAAAATATTTTGAATTTGTTCATTAGACCACATTCAAAGTAGGTTTTTATGACACTTGCAACAAAGGCTATCTACGTTGCTTTTATACGATTATGAAAGTGGGCAAAGTTCCGGTTGAAGATATGTTGTATGATGAACAAGACATTCTTCGCTCCATGGATAAAATTGAGGTGAGTTGATTTTGTTTCTAGATGTATGTTTTATTCTCCCTTTTTAGAGACTAGTAATAGTTTCCTCTAATTTCCTCATTGTCAGAAGCCGATTTTGAAGCTAATCTAAATGCATCCGTTCCTTGATTGGTTGTAAGGGACCCCAGATTTGGGTCTTTTAATCTTTTTATTTTCTGGTTCTAATTTTGGTCAAATGTTATCTTTAAAGTTTCAATGAGTACCTTATTCCATGGAAGAGGTGGTTGGAGCAGTGAAACGGGGATCACTATATCAGCATTGTTTTGATTTCTCATCCTTCTCTTGTACTTCCTTTTTTGAAGGCCTGAAATGGTCCATGTATCTCGGGTCTCTTATTCGAAATTATCTTTGCGAGAAACATCTACTACCTGTTCTTAAACTTAAATCTTTACACCATGAACTTATTCTTACGAATCATAGATTGCAGAGTGCAAAATATTCTTGTTTTAGATCTTCATACGTGGAATTTGTTCTTCACCTTACAGTGAATTAGTGGGTTTTGTCTTCAACATAGGGAGAGGTTTTGGCAAATAATACTAATATAGCGAAATTAGTCTATTAAGATTTAATTGACTATACTTCTAATATTGATCTTTTGGTGCTCCTACGGCATTATGTTATTGTTACGACTATAGTTTCAAACATGTACATAACACCAATCTAATAAAATATAAAACTTGTTCTGAAAAAAAAGCAATATGGTGTGTGTATTTTCTCATATGCGAAATATTGATTTGCATATAATCACGATGCATTTACCAAAATGTTTGAACATTTACAACAATTGACTTTGATATGTTGCTTAATTTTATTATCTCATTTAATGTTCCTATAACTATAATTAAATCCATATTCATCAGGTTATTGATTTCCATCAGACTTTGGAAGTAAATGGTATACGATTTTGGTGTTACACGGTGGCGCGTCCTTGGTACCCCGTATTTATGGTTGATATTCTTGGTGTTCGAGTAATTTACCTTTGGAGACTATTCTCGCGAAGAAGATCGTCATCTTAAGTCTCTTTGAGATCACGAGTTCTCCACGATATTTGCATAATTGAATCCACTTATGGTGTGCAACTCCATCGACCTCGAAATATGAGAGAAAAGTGCTTCATAGATGTCATCCACTTTCGACCATTTCTGAGGGGCGTGTTCTAATCCTGCATTTGCTTTAGGGCATGCCAATGAGTATTGGTCTAACCATCTGACTCCATTACATCCCCATATATTATGCTTCCCCTGCAAAAGGTGCATAGTGTTTGCAGGACATACATCAACACATCTTCTTTGAAGTGCATTGAGAATTTTAACGATGTAGGTCCATAAGTGGTGATGGCGAGTCCGAGTGGTCTTCAGAGTGGATTGTCAAGACAACCATTTGAAATATGGTGCTCTGATAAGAAAAATGCATGTGTTATACCTGGGAATGTCGTGGAAGGAACGTTGACAAAAACCATCATCAATGAACCCCGAGGAAGTTACTACAATGAATGGTATTCTTTGCTTACCTCGACATGCAGGTCCACTACATATCTTTCTCTGCCCAAGCAGTCTTATCACCTAGTTTCTTTGACAGCCAACATAAAAATTATTTCCCCCAGGCTGAGTCGGTTGAGATGTATTTGACTACGAGAAGAAATTTTGCATTGAAAAGACCCTGAAGTCGATTGAAGCGTCGGTTTCTTATTAAAGAAAAGCGTTCACTTATCGAGATAATGGTACTGATGATCTCCATGTCTTCCACCATGACTATCCACGAAAAGCCAGAGAAATTACTTTTGCCCTGCCCGGTGCCTTTGGTGTATTGGAGCATGGTACGAAGCGAGATATTGGAGGGTGTGGAATCATTGCCGGATGAAGAATACGAGGTCGACTTTGCGTGTCCATGAGCGGTTGGCAGGTGATATGAGTCGAGCATATTTCATTGCTTCGGAGATCAGATCTATTAAGCGACATGGTTTTACGACTCTGTTGTGGCTCGGTTTAAACATCATTTGTGAGATCCCAGGTATTTGTTGGTCGAGAAGAGGCCCTGGCTGGCAGTAGCGGTTGTCCATGCGCCTTGTTTCTCTGTTGGGAAATGGTGAAGTTTGGAGAGAATAGAGCGGTGATAAAGTGTAGATGGAAATGTGGGGCATCTTGATGTGAGTGGGAATGTTGAGGCAGCGAAGGCTATGGGAAAGGGTGAGTGGCATTCTAGCGGATCCAAAATGCTGTGAAGCCAATCCCTCTATTTGTGTCTTAGCTCCTTCCCTCAGGTTTTCTCTGTATTTCGAAACTCTTCTGATTAATTCTGAATTTTGAGGTTAAAGTTCTATATCAATCAAGATACTTTAGTCAGTTGAATTAGCTTGCTTAGTTTAGGAAAATATTCAACATTGATCTACCTCAGTTCCAAGCTGGATCACATACATAAACTTTTTCTTTCTTGTACCTTATATGTGGTAACGCTTAAGAGATTTTCCTCTTCTGATACGAGCTTCACAAATGCATTATATTGTTGAAATGAGTTATCTCCCCATAAATTATGATTATCACTGCATAACCTGAATGTTTTATTAGTGAAGCATGTGAACAATAATTTTTTTTTCCTGGGTTGTGTTCTATTGTTTGATGCTAATGCTAGATCCAAAATGTTGTGAAGCCAATCCCTATATACGTGTCTTTACCTCCCTTCCCCTGGGTTTCTCCTGGAATTCTGACTTCTTCTAATAAATTCTGAATTTTGAGGTTAAAGTTCTATGTCGATCAATATTTCTTAGTCAACAAAATTAGTTTGTTTCTTTAATGAAGCTTCACTCACTTAATCTTGCTTGTTGCTCGAGTCTATCTTGGTCAAATAGCAAATTTGCGATACGTACTTTAACGATTTTGGAGTGCGCTGCGATGATGTTTCCAAAATAGTTTTCACAACTGATTTTGGAAAAGCTACTAAATGTTTGAAATAATAAAAAACTATTACAAGTAAAATAAAAATAGAAATTAAAAATTAAGTCTACAAAAAAATAATAATAAAAGAGTCTACTTTGATATAGAGTGCTTGATGGTATCATTCTAGTCCTATTGCTCTAAAAAATCACCTTGATTTTACATATTTATTTTAAATGACTTGTCTTAGTAACTTCAAATAAATTATTAAAAAAAATCTATTTTCAATTAATTTGCGCAATAATAGCTTGGTATAAAAAAAATTGGAAAATAAGATATCTTAGAGATACGCGAAATATTTTTTATGTGTCTGGAAATATTAGAGTCATCAGCTAGGTCCTTAGTTGGAGTAGTTATTTAGTTAAGCGCTATTTCGATTTTGCATATTCGTTTCCCTAATTGATTGTGTAAGCCTAAAGTTAATTTCGTTGTTTGACCTGGACTTATAGGCTTGCTTGTGTTTACATGTGAAGAAGGGTGTTAATTAGTAGTATGGTACTCATATACATTATAACCAAAGTTTCAACTTTCAAAAAGAATTTATAATTTAAAATGGTATCAAACAAGGATTCAATCACTTAGGGCATGTTTGATTCATGTTTTTAAAACTGTTTCTATTCTAAAAAACAATAAGAAAAAAGAAAACAAGGAAAATACATTTGATTTCAATTTTTTTTTGAAAAAACAAAGAGGCATGGAAAACAATAAATTCAGATGATAAGAACAATTTTTAGTTTTGTGTTTTTAAAAATAGTTTTTAAGAACAGTTTTCAAAAATAGGAACCAAACGGATCCTTACTCCTTGAAAGAAACTTAAGAAGGTTTCTAATTAGACAAAGACTTTAAAATGGGTCAAGCATGAAGTTGACACCACGTAGCAAAGTCATGAATGCGTGTTAAACTAAACTATATGACAAAAAACTTCTTCGACTTTTTGTACCACCTATCAAGTTATGAATGCATGTGAAACTCCCCATAGCTCAGATAACTTTAAGACTTTTTTGTAAGTTGTGGGGCAAAGACTTTAAAATGAGTTGAGCATGAAATTGACACTACCTATCGAAGCCATGAATGAAAGTGCTAATATGGGGTAAGCTTTTTATTTTTAAGATGATTTCAAGTCAACAAAAACTTTGAAATGGGTTAGGTAGGGGCAATTATTTAAGTCATTTGTTATTCAAAGTTGACACCACCTATCAAAGTCATGAATAGAAAGTGCTAATGTAAGAAGGCGAAGCTTTTATTTTTAAGATGATTTCAAGTGAAAAAACTTTAAAATGGGTTACGTAGGGGCAATTATTTAAGTCATTTTTGTTGTTCAAAGTTGACACCACTATAAAAGTCATGGAATAACGTTAAAACTATGGAACAAGTTTTATAAAGATGACTTCAAGTCCCTCAAGTATAGAAAATTACTTTGTTTTTATTTTCGATGTTAAAATTCACACCACTTAGCAATGTCTTACATTCTTAGAAACTGACCCTTATACCTTTAAAAAAGAACTTACCTTTTATTTTAGAAATTCCTTTGAAAAGGTTCTTAACATTAGAAATAGTAAAGATTTTTAGTATTACAATTTTTAAAAGCAACTGTATTTTCAAAAAAAAAAAAAGGGTAAATTAAGTCTTATCTATTCAAAAGCTTAAGCTTCTTAAGTGATTAAATTGTCATTTATCTATTTAGCTATTTAACATTTATTATTAGAATGCAACGATTATCTTATTTATATGAAAGCGTGTTACTCCTGCCACTTCAATGAATACCCAGCAAAAATAAATGCAATTTTTATATAAATTTTACTTTTCTAACAAAGAAGGTTATCTAGGATGCCATAATCATTTGAAAAATTCTCATAAGATATTTAACACTATAATTTAATAAATTGAAGCCTATCTATTGTTGGATTCTTTTAGTTGATCAACATAAACTAGCGCCGGTTCACAGGATCACTAATTATGTGAATATTTAGTCAAGATTTTTCATTACAAAAATAATAGTATAAATTTAATCTTTGTAAATTTCTATATAATTGATATATACAATCAATTTAATATTTTGATCATATCTACCTCACTTGATTTGGATCACTTGTAATACATTATTGTCACCCTCTTTATATATTTGTAAGATATTTAGTACTATAATTTAATGAATGGATGCCCATCTATACGTCTTGACTTGAACCAGGGGTGGGTTGACTACCCGTCGACCAGCGGAATACAAGTGGATATTCGGGTTGCAGCGCCACTTCAAAATGGGCGAGTCTCCTTTGTGGGAGCTCTACCAAGCTAATACCTGTATAAACATGTTCCAACAGTGCAATATATTCATCATGATATAAATTAAAGATAAAAAGCGCTCTTGGGCCCATAAACCGATACTCATCAATGTACCAACTATATCCAATAGTTACAAGAGTTAATATGTTTTTACTCTTATCTGACACATATATTAAAATTAACGAGTTCTAATACATATACATCATCAAAGCCACACCCGGCTTTTCTTCTAATCCTCAGTCTCTAGGGCAGAGCAGTCCCTCACTGCGCTCCACCATCACCCTCTAAAATAAATATCCCTGACGAGGGGTGAGCTAATGCTTTGTTGGTGGAATCGCCCTAAGTGGGCTACTCTCCACCTAAGTGCGGAGTCTGATGTTCCAAAATAAACATACAATTCAACAAGTGCATGTGATCCTGCTTGAATGTCTACATGACCAACTCAGATCCCGAGTCATCACCGACTCTCTCTCACACTACTTCTAAGCCTCATATGAAAATTATTGTTTTTGTTAGTTTGTGGACAACCCTCCGATGTGTATATATATCAATTGGGTGCGCTCAGACGATTGATATATTATTTATTACGTGGACTGCCTCCGATGAATATCAGGTGGGCCGCTCCGGCGATTGATATTTCATTGAACTACCCTCCAAATCATTGATAATTTTAGACTGCCTCAGAACCATTTTCTCTGAACTCATCCTCATACTCACTCCATAGTCCTAAAGGTGTTCCGATGCATATGGAGATAAAATGTATCATCAATCCCAATCTGGTAATCATGCAAATATGTAAACATGCACATATCCATAATATCCAATCACACAATCATGTCATGTGATTAATCAATTCTATCTATCCATTAGCTCACTTGGGCTAATGATGAAGCTGCTATGAGAAACGCGATAATACCGTCAAACTTTCACCGCAATATATTTTGGTATCATTATTCCTAAAGGAGCAGTGATGAAACCCTAGGGTTTCACGATTCCATCCACTCCATCAATTCATTGGTTTCACTTTGGCGAACCCGCATTTTCTGACCATTCAAAGGCCTCAAAACCACAATACGTCCATGACATGAATCACACCCTTAGACACCCCGAAGCGGTCGGTGACGATCCGCGGCGGCAAGTAGGTTTCCGTAAATCCCTAACGGTCGGTCTAAGTTTTGGGCAGTTAGCGACTTTCAGCGACCTCATTCATTTCGAACATTTGCAAAGTATTTAAGGGAATAAAGCCCAGTAGGGAGAAACCCTACCTCCTCGGAGTTTAAGGAAACTCCTAAATGCAGCTGCCCTTACGAAGCCTTCTCGCGTAAGCCAGTTCTCTTTCTTGTCGAACCGCCGGCGGTGGATTTGCGAAAATCTGAAAGTGCTCTCTCTCTCTAAAAAATCTCAAGCAGCCACTGTAAATTCCCGACTGCATCCGTTTTGGCTTGGTTTTGAAGGAGAAGAAGCCACTATTAGTATTTGGCATATTATCATTTAAATCTTTTCAAATAACAATTATGTCCCTCATTTCCCAGTTGATATTGACGTATCTGATGATGTTTCATCATTTCTCTACTCATACCACTTTTGGCACATGGTACGTGTTATATGTGACTTTAAATCGCATCGAAAAGTGTTTCTGTTGCAAACCGCGTGTCTCGTAAAGCGATGTCAACTCATTTGTCTCGAATTCTCTGAAATTTTACGTGCTAGCTAGATTTATGAGGAGCGATTCAAACGATTACAATTCGTTTAGTCATCAAGATCTAGAAGAATAAATTTCGGATTTTTAACCGAGAAGTACAATTTTATGTCGAGTACGATTTTGCCTTTTTCCAAAAATTGGAATTTCTCGGGTCTTCTGATAATATCTTCCACCTACATCAAATAGGATATTGACATGGGTGACTAATATAATATGAATGCTTGGTCAGATTTCATGATATCCCATGATGAATTTTCTACCTAATACAGACATGATATGTATCATAATTGAAGTGTATGTAATTGAAGTCATAAATTAAAGTTTTTAAAGATGTTTTGGAATTAAGTTAAGCCTTGAAAATAGATTAATTAGGAGGATTTTTTTCTTTTGCGCCGAAAAATTGATAATACCTATCAAGTTGAGCAAAGACTTTAAAATGAATTAATGGCAGTATTTATTTCGGTTATTTTTTCATATTTTGGAAGTTGATAAATAAAAAACCATGCATTCTATAAAGTCATAATGCATGCATAGAAAGTCACCTTCATGATTTTTTAAATATGATTTGAATTTAGAAAACACCTTTTTGAAAAAAAAAAATTGAGGAAAAACTTAAAATGGGTAAGTGGGACAATACTTGTAAATTGAGCAAAGACTAATTTAAACAAGTCAAACATGAGTAATTACTTTAACATTTTTGTTAACTCGCTTTTTGTGGCGATATTTGTAGGTAAATTTTTTGAAGATATTTGAAGATAATATGTTTCTATTATATTGATAAGTTAAAATAAATAAAATTGATTTGAAATAAAAGAAATAAAAATAATATATGAGATTTAATTTATTTATTTTTCTTAAATTTTATTTTCTTTACTTTTTACTTCATGTTTTCTTTCTCTTGCAATTTTCCCTCGAAATTTTGGGAGATCAAAGATAGGCTAAATATATTTCTTCAAGTAATGGCATTGATTCTAAACCGACAAGACATCAAAAGCAGGCATGGTAGAAAGAGAGGCTTAGAGATTTTCCTCTTTTGATTTTCGCGATTTGGCTGTGTTGAACAGGTTATCTCCCATAAATTATGATTATCAATGCATGACTGGAATGTTTTATTAGTGAAGCTTGTGAACAATAATTTTTGGTGCTTAAGTAATCTTTTTAATATTCCTCTTGATTTTAAGATGATCTCCAACATGTGTTTATTGTAGGTTCCCTTAACTATTGCAATTATCCCTTTATTATCTAGATTTTATTCCATAAATATCATAATAGAATATTTGCCTCCCATATAAAACTTACCAAACGTGATCCAATCTTCGGGTGGTTACTAAATATTATCTTTTAGTCTTCTTATTTATTACATAGAATATTGTAATGATTTCTGGAATATTTACTTCAAAATGGATTTGATTGAATATGAAAAGTTTTGTCACACAATTTGATGCACTAACTTGTAAGACAACAATTCGCGGCATCCTTATTGCACCCTCTTATAGCCCCAGTTAAACGAGCAGACTCATTAGCCTGATTACACACAAAGATCATACCAACATATTTTTCCTAACACATAGCAATTTTTCTTTCTTTTTATATTTTTCGAAGCAAACATAAGATCAGATAGTTGACTTGCTGCTAGGCAATAACTTTAAAAGGAGTCAAGCATAGGTAGTTATTTTGGTTGGTTTTGTACTAGAGGGTTGTTGAGTTGATAATAAATTTAAATTTAATATTTGATAGCAATTAGACAGATTTGGCCCATGCACTAAACATATATACGGATACTTAAGAATGACATGACTTTATCTTTTCTTCCAAATTTACTTTGAGATCGAAATATATATATATATATATATATATATATATATATATATATATATATATATATACAACACTCTATGTACAAGTAGTGTTTGTTAAATGGACTTCTTGTATCAACATTGAGCCCTCACTTAAAAAGAATTGTAATCCTTAATTTTAAACATGTTCTATTTGAAAGAGCATGGAGCAAAGAGAGTGAAAAAGGAATTTTTAATTATTTACTATGTAATTTCAGTGAGAAACAACAATCCACGATTCTAATTATTAGTGTTTTAATTCCTTTCTCTTCTTCTGTGTGTGTCTTTCTACTCTCTCTCATATTATTATTATTATTGTATTATTTGCCTATTTATTGTTACCTTCCTGTGCAATTAAAAATAAAAAGTAATATTTTTAAATTATTTTCTATGTAATTGCGGGTGTTTAATTTTATAAAAAAATAGGACTATTTTTGATAAAAAAGAAAGAAATAAAAAAGTAATAGAAGTTGACATACATACTTTTCAATTCCATTAATTGTAGTGGAATGAGGAGTTAGATAAACACCAAACAATGGGAATGCAGATATGTATCACACTTAAGTTTATAAATAAGTGTTTCATTTTCTCCTCATGTACACCTGTAATAACCTGTCTCTACCGGCTCAATAATGGCCCATCAATATCCTTCATCCTATTCCTTACTCTCTCAGACTCATCACCACTCCTTGCTTTTCATAATTCTTCTTTTCCTTTGTCTTCAATATCATGTCCTTCCATGTCATTTCGACTCATCCCTTTATTTTTGATAAAGAAAATAAAAAAAGTATGAGATTGACATTACATATTTTCAATTCCATTAATTGTAGTGGAATGAGGAGTTAGATGTAAACACCAAACAATGGGAATGCGAATGTATCACACTTAAGTTTATAAGTAAGTGTTTCATTTTTCTCCTCATATGTACACCTGTAATAAACTTCATCTCTACCAGCTCAATAATGGCCCTCATTATCCTTCATCCACACTCTCTCTTACTCTTCGACTCATCTACTCCCTTACTTTTCATATTTCTTCTTTTCCCTTTGTCTTCAATATCATCCTTCCATGTCATTTTCACCTCCGCCTCTGCACCTACCATTACTATTTCAAAAGTTGAACAAGATCAAGAAGCACTTGCTCTTCTAACATGGAAGGTAAGCCTTGATAATCAAACCCAAGTTTTACTCTCATCTTGGTTTGGACACAATTCCTGCCATCATTGGTTCGAATTATTGTCATAGATCGGGGAAGTGTCTCGATTTAAACCTTCAGAGTTGTGGTTTTGAAAATTTACACTCAAAATCTCAATTTTCATCTCTCCTCAGCCTCCTTATAACTTAATTTGTCTAACAACTCCTCCATGGAACCATTCATTGATATTGGTAATATTCAAACTAATCACAATTCTTGATCTTAGTTTCCTAATCATTTCAACGGTGTAATACGAACAACTTGGGTTTTTAACATCACTTAGCTTTTATCTTTAGCTGTAATTTTAGAGGGTCAGTGCTTCCTTTTATAGGAAATTTGAAAAACTTAACTATTTTACATCTTTATGAGAATGAGCTTTCTGGTTCCATTCTCGAATTCATTTGTTAAAATCTTTCTTAATGATCTTCCAATTGGAAATTAACAATCTGTGGTCCAATCCACTCCTTCCATAGGTAGCAGAGAATTTAACCACATTGTACCTTTAGGAACAAAGCGTCTGGTTCCATTCCTCGAGAAATTGAATGATAAGATCTCATAATGATCTTCAATTGTCAACTAACAATCTCCTTTGGTCAATCCCTCCTTCCATAGGTAACATGAGAATTTAACCACATTGTGTATCTTCATCAGGTAAACTATCTGGTTCCATTCCTCAAGAAATTGGATTGTTAAGATCTCTGAATGATCTTGGTTTGGGATTTAACAATCTCAATGGTTCAATACCAGCTTCCATAGGAAACTTGTCCAGCTTAACCGCTTTGGGCCTTGGTGAAACAACTGTTATTTGCCATTCCTGCGGGAAATGAATAATATCACTCATTTGGAAAATTTGCAATTGTTTGAAAATAACTTCATTGGCCAACTACCAGACGAGATTTGCCTTGGTAGAGCTCTTGTAAATTTTTTTCATCTGAGAGGAACCATTTTACAGGGTCTATACCAAGAGCTTGAAAAATTGCACTAGCTTATTCAGAGTTAAACGGAAGAAACCAACTCACTTTGGAACATAAGTAGAAAGTTTTGGTGTATGCAAACCTAGTCCTTATCGATCTGGCAGTAACAATTTTTATGGCGACTTTACGAAATGGGGTTTTAAACTAACACACTTGAACATCTCAGCGAAACAATATTTAAATTTGCCATACACACTTTCGACTTGGGAGAGCCACTCAATTACAACTGACGCGATCTTTCCTCGAGCCATTTGGCGGGAAGATCCCAAAAGAATAGGTATGTTGCCCTTATTATTCGATTTGATGGCGACTAACAACAATCTTGTAGGAAGCATTCCTTTGGGAAGTGGGAAAATTGGCGATCTTCAAACCCTTGACACAGGATCGAGAACAGCTTAGGCGGTCGAATTCCCAAACGAATAGGAACTTGCTGAAATTATCGTCCTTGAACTTGAGTGGGGTCGAGTTGTGGATAGCATTCGGCCGAAGTGGAAAGATGCATCGTCTTGGGAGTCTTGATCTTAGTCGAAATATGTTGGCGGGGAGATTCCACCGCTGCTTGGATTCACGGTACACAGGCGTTGAATCTCTCCCTTGGCTTTACGGCACCATCCACACACACTTTTGATGATACGATTGGCGACATCTGGCGATATATCCTACAACCAGTTGGAAGGTCCTCTCCCCAACATCAAAGCCTTCGCACCATTTGAGGCATTTAGAAATAATAAAGGTCTCTGTGGTAATAATGTCACTCATCTCAAGCCATGCAATCAGAAGAAGGCCCGCGAGAAGTTTTTACGTCTTGATCATACTACTCCTCATTGTGAGCACTCTATTGTTCTTATTCGCTTTTATTGTTGGAATTTATTTTCTTGTCCAAAAATTGAGGAAGAAAACAACCAAATCTACACTTGAAGCCGCCGATGTCAAAGATCTATTCACAATATTGGGACATGATGGGAAATTGTTGTATGAAGCACATCGCCACAGGAATGACAATTTCGGTTTCAAATATTGTATTAGCCTTTGGAGGATATAGCCTTTGTTTACAAAGGCGGAGTTAATCTGGCCGGGTTATTTGCGGTGAAAAAGCTTCACTACTCATGTCGAATCAAGATGGTGGAGATATGGCTGATTTAGAAGGCTTTCAAAAAGCGAGATTCATCTTTCTAACCGCAGATAAGGCATCGCAATATTGTCCAAGCTTTATGGCTTCGGTTCATTCTTGAGAGAACCTAGTTTTTTTTGATTGCCTTGAGTTTATGGAAAAGGGAGCTTGAGAAACATTCTAAGCAGCGATGAAGCGTGAAAAACTTGATTGGATTGTGAGGCTAAACATTGTGAAAGGGTGGTAAGCTTTTATCTTATATGCACACGTGATTGCTCGCCTCCCGATAATTCATGAGACATAACCCGGCAACAATGTTAATTTAGATTCAGAATATGAAGCCCATGTCTCGGGCCGTACGGCTAGGCTTATAAAAGCGGGACTCATCTAATTGGACTACATTTGCAGGAACTTTTGAGTTTATCTTTGCTCCGGGTACCATTTTCTTAATTAGTGCGTTAGTTATCTTGTATAATTTCGTATGGAAGCGAGCATGATGTAATCTTCTTAATTTGCGAGAACTTGCTATAGGATGAAGGTGGATAATAAAGCGGTGGATGTTTATAGCCGGGGTTGTAACAATGGAGGTATTGAGTATGGGAAGGCATCCTGGTGAACTCATCTCATCCTTTGTTATCATCGACATCCTCCTCATCCTCATCCTCATTACGTTATTAGCGACCATTGGCTATTGAGCGATGTTATGGACAAAGCCCCTCCTCTGTGGATGAAGTGGGTGAAATTTGAAAGTAGTATGGTTCTGATGAAGATAGCATTAGCATGCTTATGTCAATCCCGATCTCGGCTTGACTATGCAACAGATTGTGACACTCTCGTCTGAGGGCCTGACTATCGAAACCGTTTTCCATGATTACATTGGGTGCAGGCTGCTTGGTCATGGAGCAGCCAGGTGATGGTCATACTTCTCCATGTGTTTTTTTTTTTATCATCGAATCGTGATTTTATTAAAGATGAAAATCTCTTTTCTCACATCTCTCACTTTATAATTGTCTATAAATTGGATTTGTGATGCGACTATGACTATGTCTACTTTTAAGTCTTGATCATCTTCGATCTGCTCTGTTTTTGGAGATGCGATACTGTAGTTCTTTGCGGAAATGAAGTGGGCCGTTCCTATGTCTACATGTCCTATAAAGGAAAACCATGCGAACACCATAATGCATTGTGCTTTTATTTTTGGTTGCTAGTTTTTACTTCCATTTTCAACATTGGGTTTTAATTTGTTTGTTTCTATTTTGGCCATGTTCTATGGTTATAGTTTGACTGTGGAATTCATCCAGCATCCTCAGGCATGGCTGCTTTGCCATACTTTGATAAGATTGATCCTTCAACCATTGATGTCCTTTTGGTGACACATTATGTTCTTTTTCCTTGTTGAATATTGTAATGTTATTTGTTTATATAACTTAATGTCACGCTGAATTGAGAAATGAAGTTTAGGCAATATCATTATTGTTTTGATATTGTAATCCCTAGGTATGAGTCATTTTCTGCAATTTTTTTTTTTAAACAATGGAATGAATTGTTCTTGAATGGTCTACTGAGAAAAATGACCAAAAACAACTGTGCTAAAGCATATAAAGATTTGACTAAGCAGTGCGAGAACTTCATACGCGTATCTTCTCTTATCAATATCTAGTTCTTTTTCCTCATTGGTCATGGAGCGAAGCAGGCGGCGGTCCTCACTTCTCCAAGTGTATTTTTGTTTTATCATCAGAATGATTGATTTTATTAAGGCGAAAATCTCTTTTTCTTTGTCTCTCAGTTTGTAGTGAGCCCATAAATTGGTTGTGATGCAGCCTACGACTATGTCTCTACTTCTGAGGCTTGATCATCTTCAATCTGCTCTGTTTTTGAAGAGATCGGGTACCATTTGGTGACACAATATGTTCTTAACGATCATTTCATTCAGTATCTTGCATGTCTATATTGTCAATGAACTTTTGTCAATCTTGAAACATTTTGGAACTTTCATATTCAGTTTTCCTTTTTGGTTATCTACTCTACTTTCTCATATAAAATTGCCTCTTTTCTTTTAGATGTGCTCTCCACTTTACTGCACTGTAATGTGTTGCATTTCTTTGTCACGGCTTTTCACTTGGATCATGCTGCATCCCTTCCATATTTCTTGGAGAAGGTCGGCCATTTATTTAATTAAAATTTATGCGATTACTTTGCCTATAAATTAAGCTAAAATATTTTAATTTGTTCATTAGACCACATTCAAAGGGCCAGTTTTTTGACACTTGCAACAAAGGCTATCTACAAGTTGCTTTTGTCTGATTATGTGAAAGTGAGCAAAGTTTCAGTTTAAGATATGTTGTATGATGAACAAGACATTCTTCGCTCCATGGATAAAATTGAGGTGATTGCTTTTTGTTTCTAGATGTATGTTTCATTCCTTTTAGAGAGACTAGTAATAGTTTCCTCTAATTTCCTCTCATTGTCAGCGATTTTGAAGCTAATCTAAATGCATTCGTTCCCTGATTAGTTATGGGGACTTAGATTTGGGTCTTTTAATCTTTTTATTTCTGGTTCTAAATTTTTTGTCAATGTTATCGTTCAAGTTTCAATGAGTACCTTATTCCATGGAAAGTGGATTTGGAGCAATGAGCAGGTATCCTTGTATCATTTGTTTGATTTCTCATCCTTCTCTTGTACTTCCTTTTTTGAAGGCCTGAAATGATCCATGTATCACAGATTAGCTTAGATCTGTTTAGTTAAATTTGCAGTTTGCTCTAATGTTCTATCTCAGGTCTCTTATTCGAAATTAATACTGCAGAAACATCCACTACCTCATTCTTAAACTTAAATCTTTCTACCATAGACATTCTTACCTGAATCATAGATTCTACCCGAGTGCAAGAATTACTGTTTTAGATCTTCATTTGTGGAATTTGTTCTTCACCTTCTATGAGATTAATTGGGTTTTGTCTTCAACATAGGGACGTTTTGGCAAATAATACTAATATAGCAAGAATTAGTCTATTAGATTTAATTGACTATACTTCTAATATTGATCTTTTGGTGCTCCACTGCGACGTATGTTATTGTTGACTATGGTTTTCAAACATATTTACATAACACCAATCTAATAAAATATAAAACTTGCTCTGAAAAAAAGGAAGCAATATGGTATTGTGTATTTCTCATATGCGAAATATCGGTTGCCTATAATCTAATACATTCTTATTTGTTTGGTTTACAACAGATGACTTTAGATGTGTTACTTAATTTTATTATCTCATTTCATGTTCTGTAACTATATTAAATCATCTTCTACCTGCGGGTTATTGATTTCCATCGGACATTTAGAAGTAAATGGTATACGATTTTGGTGTTAGCAGTTGGGCACGTCCTTGGAGGTACGCCATGTTTATGGCTGATATTGCTGGTGTTCAGGTACTTTGCGGAGACTATTCTCGGCGAAGAAGATTGTCATCTTTATGCTCTTGAGATCCCCTTGATTCTCCTGTATTTCCAACTACGAGAAAATGGCAAAAACCATTAGGAGGCTGGCTCAAGCAGGCCATGAAGTCGGTGGTCATCGGCGGTTTTACGGTAAAGCGTTCACTTGTCGAGATAATGGCACTTGATGATCTCCATGTCTTCTCATGACTATCCACGAGAAAAATATCTCCCCGGAGGATTACTATTGCTTACAATGGTGCCTTTAGTTGTATTGAAGCATATAGGCTGAAGCGAATGTTTGAGAGTGTGGAGTCGTGCGGATGAAGAATCGGTCGAGCTTTTGGTGTCCATGAGCGGTTGACGGTGGTAGTCGAAGAAGCATATTTCATTGCACTGGAGATGAGATCCTATTAGCGACATGGTTTCTGACTCTGTTATCATCAGCATCCTCCTCATCCTCATCCTCATCCTCATTACCAGTTACTGCTGACCATTGGTTGTTAAATGACGTTATGAATAGCGCCCTCACCTCCACGTGGATGAAGTGGGTGATGACGTAGTGGTTGCCGTGAAGATAACATTAAAACATGCTTATGTCAATCCCAGAATCTCGACCCAGCTAATACAGCAGTTGACAGAGCACTCTCAATGCAAGGGGCCACCACTATCGAAAACCATTTTCCATGATTACATTGGGTGAAGCGCTTGGTCATGGGGCAAAACTAAACGATAGTTTTCCTTCTCATGTGTAATTTTTATTTTGCTCCATCGGAAATGATTGATTTTATTTAAACGAAAATCTTTTTTCTTTGTCTCTCAATTTATAATTGACTGTGTTTAGTTCTTAGGAAGTGGGAAAAGGAGAAAGCTGAATATTGATGGTGAATTGGACTCGGCTTTATGGCATGTAGTGTTATAGCAATAAATTACTCTAATTGGTTGCCACAACGAGAAAAATGCATGTTGAAGTTTACCCGGTGTGAAATTTTGCTTTAAATTGTGTTTGATTCTTGAGGGAAAGAGGGACAAATGGAGGGGGATCGATTAGTCAGATGTAAGGTCATTTGCAGTTATGTGCATATTCGCATCGTTGAGAATAGAATTTGTTTGTTTAGCATTTGGAGAGGGACTTATCTTTCCGGCGGCAATATATATATGTGTGTGTGTATATATATATATATACTCATTAGCAATTTCTAGGAAATTTTCTTTATGTTTATGTTTGGTCGCTCAAGGAAGTGCGGGAGAAAGGAGGAAGCCATTTTGAGATCCTCGAGGACCATTGGAGTACATCGCAGGCATGCATAGTGTTTCAAAAGTACCTTTCTTCCTCTTATTTGCAAAAATATTTGTAGTATGCAGAAAAGTAACTCTAAATGAAAAGCATAAATGTGATGTGCTTCCGTTTTCATGAAGCATTGTTAGTAGAGACGAGAAATTTTGGTTGGAGAATTCACTTTAAATTTGTTTTGGGTGGTTGAAGTGAGGAAAGGAGACGGGAATTGGAAATTTGAATTCTAGGGCATGTCTACCTCGTTATATACTAGTAGGCCTTTAAGAGCATGGGATTGTTTGTATAGTATTTTGGAAAGACTCTTCTTAGTCTTGAGGTTATGACATAATTGAGCAATTTAATGCGAAATAATTTGCGAGTTGACAAAGGAGAATGAGTTGAATGATGATGATGATGATGATTGGGAATATGAAGAAGGGCTGCGAAATTATCGGCAAGGAATGAGATAATTGTCAAGAAGAAAGAATTCGAGGATTTCAAAGAAAGATGCAGATCCAACATAGCACACGGGAGGTAGTCCTACATCACATTCTATATGTATGGATTTGTTGCCTGGAATTACTTTATTAAGAGATTGTGTGGCTCCTGCGTAGTTGTGGAAGAATTTGAATTCTAAACTCTAATGTTTTCTTCATAGGATACCAATAGACCCACATCAAATCCCCTTCCTTCTCAATCAGAAGCATTTTCTGGTATGATTCATCGATAATTTCATCCCGAGGGCACTTGCGAAGGTGGCGGAACAAACCCCTGAGCTTTGGAACTGAGCGGGTTGGCTTATTCATTATTTTTTCTGTGTGGTTATTTCCTTTTTGTGGCTGATGGATCCTTGTACTTCAAGGCTTGCACGGAGTATTTATATTTTCCTGAAGAAGATTGGTAGAGTCCTAATTAAAAGTTATGTGTGGCCGGGATAAAACTCACTTGTCCTTTGTGCTTCAAAAGCTGGAGTTTGTTGGTATGGGCGAAAGTAGACTTCATTATTTGCACGATGCATCGCACACTCTTTTAATGAAAGAACATATGATGGACGGCCTTGCTTGGGAGCAAGATGAAGGACTTGAGGTCTGTAAACAATGCCTTCATGTACCTTTGTATCCTGTAATTTTACCTGCAGCATTCTTTTTCCTTGTCTTGAATTCCCGAAACATTTATTAGAGTACATTGTTGTTGCTGATTAAAGGGAAACGACTCATATACGACTATGATGCGGTTGGACCTTAGTGGCTGAAACCTCCTATATGGAGTGTTGTGCTCCATAAATTGACCTCTCGTTACTAGCTCAATTTTTGGGTTTGTATAATATGCTTTACTTGCATAATGTTATGACTATATGACAATGTTTTGAATTAATGATATACTAATACCACGATTCGGTATATGTTTCATGTAGTCGAATGTGTAAGGCTTTGGTCTGCTCAAGTGTGTCCCGATCTAGTCAAGTTTGGCTCCCATTCAAAGTATGCTCCAATCTCTGCAAAGTTCAATGCTAGCTCCAGTTTCCTTTCTAAAAAAAATATCTTTTATGCGATTGTTTATCGCCACTGGCAGTCTTGAACACGGAACCTGGCTTCAGCCCAGTCACTTTCACTTTCGAGTCGAGCCTCAGGGAGAAAAGCTAATGCACTATCTCCAGGTTTCTATTTGCATCCATAGATTTGAACACTTAGTTTTCACGGTATTTTCACAAACCAATTATCATGAAAGGTTCATATCGTAGGTAAAATAAGCTTATTATTACTTCTAGTGGTTTTGATTCCCGGTTTTACATGTTTATAGGAGCTACTAACCTTTGTAATTAATAATGTCAAATTTTATTTTGACATGTCTTCGTATATTGGGAACGTGCATTCTTCAAAACCTTAGTGGGTTTGATTTCATATCATGTTTTTAAATAGTTGATTTCAAATTATGTACACTTGTCGAGGAAGTGTTTTTTTTGTCTGAGTGGTTCTTTGTAAAAGCCGATTATTGTTGTGCTCTTTGACTCATTCATCGAAATTCATCTCAAGATTCTGAACATTGTCTTCATTGTTTTTTTTGGAATCCACGAGCAGTGTTCATGAGCAGTGTCCGCGAGCGATGATCAACGTTGACCAAGCGGTGCATTGTCACAAAAGCGGGTTGTGCGCGGTCGCGCACACAAGGCAGTCGGCGCACCTTGCCGCGGCGTAGTTCCGGTCGTGCGCGGCGTTCTTTGCACCGCTGACTGCTCGCTGCGCTGCCCTATCGTGACCCAAAGCCCGGTTGTGACACCCGGTCGATAGCGGCCCTAGGCGAATTAAGCGACTTCAAATTGGTCGCGACCTCGACAAGCGTCAGTCGCGACCTCAAAAGCGGGAGTCGCGACCGTTTCATGATCTGAACAAACCAGGTCGCGAACCCAAAATGGGGTCATGACCCCAATTTCAACAGGCCAGGTCGCAACCTCAAAACGGGGTCGCGACCTCAATGCCGATGTCCTCTGCGGCCAAAGCGGTCGCCCGACCCGGCTAGGTCGCGGCGCGACTTACGGTCGCGACCTCGAAGCCCGAGCCCAGGCGGTCGCGACCTCAAATCAATCCTAACCTACAACAACCCTTTTTTCCTAGTCGCAACCCAGCCAGGTCTTACCAAGCCTAGCCAGGTCTTACCAAGCCCAGCCAGGTCGCGACGCAAAATTCAGGTTGCGACCCAAGGCTGCTCCCTAAGGCTTCCAACCCCGTCGTGACCTCAAATCCAGGTCGCGACCCAGGGTCGCCCTGCAGCTCAAATCCCTTGTCGCAACCTCCTCAAGACTAAACCAGGTCGCAACCTCAAAGCTAAGTCGCGACCTCAAATTGTCCAGCCATGTCACGACTTGAAATTCATGTCCACAGCCAGAAGGACTATTTGGTCCCGACCTCCCGGCAGTCGTGTATTATTGCCCGAAATCGATAGATTATTATTTGACCTTGTCGTCTTGTGACTGCTGCGTGCATAGTTGACCTTGCCTTGCGCACCAGGCACCTTGCTGGTCACGACCCCAAATGCGGGTGTGACTTGCAGGTGCTAGGTTTGGCGATAGCCGATTCAAACCACGCCTTGTATATATGCTATATATATATATATATATATATTTTTTTTTTTTTTTTTTCAAATCCTCCAGTAGCCTTCCTGCATACCTCTAAGGTGCGATGGCCTAAACAATTGCAATTTTACAACTCAAAATTTTAAGGTTTAATTTAGCCCTTTTTCTTGTGCAAAAATTGGAATAATCTTCGGAAATTCACAAAACACACTCTGTTCATGTTCAAGCTGGAGCGATTGTCGGAAGAAAATTAATGTGTATTATTTTCATTTACGGAATGGATTAACATAATTCCTTGAACATGAGGGTTTTATTTTCTCGACCTAATTATTCGACATTTTCCCTATATGCTATTTACCAAGTATGCAATTTCACACAATTCAAACCTCACAATTAATTCATCAAAATGCCTGATGGATGCGCCAGTCTAACCCGTTTTCCATCGAGCCACAGGTATTCGTATACATGTGCTCGATGCTGCGTTGTGACGCCCCAAATCCGGTGTCCCGTTGACCACCGTCAACCTGCTGAAAATACGTAGATGCTCACATCATGAGACACATGCGAGTAAAATGGCCCGCGTGGGGCCCATTATCCATACTCATCAAAATATATATTTTATACCTAAAAGAATTTAATTGAAAATTGCTTTGATTACAATTTATCCAAAACTGGGTCTCTTGCCCAGAATTTTACAAAAATACAAGATAAGGCCATACTAGGCCATTTCTTTGCCTCTAAGGCCTCGGATGCGTCCCATCGGTGCGTCTTCGGTACCTGAAATAGTTTTTCCCTCGACAGGGTGAGCAATGCTCAGTAGTGAAATTTTCCTACTTGGGTTACTCCCCACCTAAGTGCTCATGTAATGGCACCCCGAACATTCAAGTAAAACATACAACACATGCTAATATGTATTAATTGCATATATTAACAAAATTCACATACTAACCACATGTTATTTATTCATAGCAATAACATAAAATTAGCTCACATGAGCTAATATACAATCCGACAATTCATCTTGGAACTACCTTACAATCTAATCAGCATATTATTCACTCATGGCAATAATGCAACATCACACAAGCCACACAAACAGTCCTTGGGCGTCGAACCTCTTGGGATTTCTTCACTTGGTCGAATCTTTTGGAGCCCTTAGTACGACCATCAGGCCTTAGCAAATCCTCATCCATTAAAATGACCCTTAGCCAAAGAATAAAACAAGTAGGAGAAGATCCCTACCTCCCGAAGTTGTTGAAACTCCACACAACCGGTGTCCACGCGTAGCTCTTGCAACGTAGACCAACTTCTCCTCTTTCTCGACGAGAGCAGGCGGTCGGCAGCGGAAATCTAGAGAGAAGGTAGACGATTTCCAACGGTGAAGTCCGTTTCGTCATCCGAAATCTAGAAAAATTCCGGATATTCAACCAAAATTACCGTTTTCTCATTCCATAGGAAATCTGGACTTTTCGGGGTTTCACAATTACCATGCACCCACACGACTGTGTGATGTGGCCAGGTCATATGAATACATGATGTCGATGCATTTTCCTTCATGTTACATGTATATATGAGTCTTACATGAAACATTTACATACCATGGATAATTATAATTTACATCCATACAATCCATGTTAATACATCAAATACTTTCTACTAACGTGATACTTTTCACCTGTGACATGTTATTCATGTATGATAACACCAGCAAAGGTCCTGATCTTGGACCCCCTTCAGAACCTCGCCGGTCCCTTCCGAGCATGAACCAGTTTGGTTCCAAACATCCACACATCATGAAACACAACACAAAACTTGGAAACTTTTGGTTTCGGTTCAAAAACCCAACTCACAGCAGTCTTGAATTTGTGTGAAACCAGTCATAGAAATCCTCTACCATTAAGTCCCAAGTTTTGGAACTAAATAATAAGGCCTCTCATGGCCTCCCATAGACAGCCCATACCATTATAAGGCTTTTAGGTTTAAAATAAACCGAGTAGGAAAATTCTCTACCTTATGGAGTTTGTCGAAACTCCAAGTTTTTGGTGTCCACACATAGATCGCGGCTGTGTACCAACTTTAGTCTTGATTTTGGCTCGAACTTGACCATCGAGCGGGAAATCCTCAATTTCTCTTTTCTCCTTTCTCATTTTCTTTCCCACGAACTGTTTTTGTTTGTTCCTCCTTTTCCTTTTTCTCTTTTGCTTTTCTTTTCTCCCCCTCTTGGATTTTCATTGACCGAATTGGTCGAGGGCTCCTCCCCTTCCTCATACCACTTATGTGGTCCATGTTTTTCCTCCTTGTTTCCTTATTTCTTTATTTCCTTTATTGCATCATCTTTCATGTGGCTAATTGTGAGCCACACATTCAAGTGCACCACATGGATCTTGCCATGTGTCACTCTCTTGGGGTGCCATGTGGCATCCCCTAAACCATGCCATGTGTCATCAGATACTTTGCGCCTCGGCATTGAAGTCGATGTCTCGGAATCACTTGAAGTCGATGTGGTAGCTATATTTCGCGAGACGATTTCAATGGAGAACTCCATTTTGTCATCCGATATCTAGAAAAATTCCGATTTTCTAACCAAAATTACTATTTTACCCTTTCTCAGAAAAATTTGAATTTTCCAGGGTTTCACAACTTTCCTCAGCATTGTTTTCTTCTCAGTGAATGGGTTTATGTTAATCTCATACTTATCTGGCCGGTGCTCTTAGATGTGGTATGTAGCACCATATGCTCTTAATGATCATTTCATTGAGTATCTTGCATATCTTGTCTTGTTAATGAACTTTTGTCAATCTTGAAACTTTTTAGAACTTTCATCTTCAGTTTTCCTTTTTGGTTATCTACTCTACTTTCTCGTATGGAGCCTTTTGTTCTTTTAGATGTGCTCTCCACTTTATCTTTTTCATTGTAATGTGTTGCATTTCTGATACGCTTTTCACTTGGATCATCTTTGCATCCCTTCCAGATTTCTTGGAGAAGGTTGGCCATTTATTTAATTAAAATTTATGCTATTACTTTGCCTATAAATTTAGCTAAAATATTTTAATTTGTTCATTAGATCACATCCAAAGGGCGAGTTTTTATGACACATGCAACAAAGGCTATCTACAAGTTGCTTTTGTCTAAGTATGTGAAAGTGAGAAAATGTTTCAGTTGAAGATATGCTATATGATGAACAAAGACATTCTTCGCTCCATGGATAAATTGAGGTGAGTTGATTTTTGTTTGTAGATGTATGTTTCATTCTCCCCTTTTGGAGACTAGTAATAGTTTCCTCAATTCCTTTCATTGTTCGAACTAATTTTGAAGCTAATCTAAATGCATCTGTTTCCCTGATTGGTTGTAAGGGACTTAGATTTGGGTTTTTTAATCTTTTTATTTTCTGGTTCTAAATTTTTGGTTAATGTTATGTTTAAAGTTTCAATATGAGGCCTTTTTATTCCATGGAAAGTGGATTTGGAGCGACAAACGGTATCCTCACTACTGCTCCATTTGTTTTGATTTCTAATCCTTCTCTTGTACTTCCCTTTTTTTGAAGGCACGAAATGGTCCATGTATCACGGTGCTTAAATTCGTTTATTTAAATTTGCGGTTGCTTTCCTGTCACTCTATCTTGGGTTTCTTATTTGAAGTATCTTCTTGAAACATCTACTACCTCATTCTTAAGCTTATATCTTTCTAGCATAGACATTCTTACGAATCATAGATTCTACCCAGAGTGCGAAATATTCTTGTTTTAGACTTCATCATGGAATGAGATAGGGAGGCTGCGAAGCTTATCACGGTTCTTGACGCAACACAAAATTATTTCCCCCGAAGCTGTCAGTCGGTTGAGATGTATTTCAACTCTGAGAAAATGGTAAAAACCATTGGGAGGGTGGCTGAAAAGACCCTTGAAGTCGGTGAAACTGTCAGCGGTTTACTGGTAAAGAAAGCGTTCACTTATCAGATAATGGCACTTGATGATCTCCATGTCTTCTCGCAGCTATCCACAACAAATATCTCCCAGAGGATTACTATTGCTTACACTGGTGCCTTTGGTGTATTGAAGCATAGGCTGAAGCAGATATTTGAGAGTGTGGAGTCATTGCCAGATGAAGAATACGGTCGGGCTTTTGGTGTCCATGAGCGGTTGGCAGTGAAGTATGAGTAAGAGAAGCATATTTCATTGCACTGGAGATCAGATCCTATTAGCGACATGGTTTCTGACTCTGTTGTGGCTCTGGTTTTAAACATAGGCCGTGAGATCCCTAAGGTAGCAGTTGAATCAGAAGAGGCTACAAAAACTGAAGAAGAAAACAATTACAAAGCGGAAAAGGTTATCCATGCACTTCTTGTTTCTCTGTTTGGAGAGAATGGGAAACTGGTGATAAGTGTAGATGGAAATGTGGCGCATCTTGATAAACAAAGTGGGAATGTTGAGAGCGAAAACGAAGGCCTTAAGGAAAGGGTGAGAGTAGCATTCCGGCGGATCGAAATCTTTGTGAAGCCAATCCCTCTATCACGTGTCTTAGCTCCTTCCCTCGGGTTTCTCGTATTTTACGACTTCTTCTGATTAAGTGCGAATTTTGAGGTTGAAGTTCTATCGATCAATATTTCTTAGGCAGTTATTAGCTTGCTTAGTTTAGGAAAATATTCAACAGTGATTTCTTTCTTGTACCTTATATGTGGTAACACTCAAAGAGATTTTCCTCTTCGATTTTACGGCGTTTGGTGAGAGCTTCACAAATGCATTATATTGTTGAGCAACGAGTTATCTCCTGGAAATTATGATTATCAATGCATAACCTGAATGTTTTATTAGTGAAGCATGTGAACAATATTGTTGTTTTCCTAGGTTGTGTTTTATTGTTTGATGCTAATGCTAGATCTGGCGATGAGTGTATTCTTCTTTTAAGATGAGATTTGAGCCTCTTATTAATTTTCTCTGCAACCTAATTTTGAGCACAATGGAGCTTTTGTGAGCATGGAAACCTTGGGCTACGGATAAATGTGACCACCCATAGATAACAAAACCACCTTATTATCGAGTTCCTCCAGGGTTTATGTGTTTGTTTTCTTTTCTATGGCAAATTTGGCATATGTTACTTCTATTCAAGAATTGTAATAAAAAATAATTGTTAGTTTCTTTCTATGAAAGTATTAATTCTAAAGGCGATATATTATGCAAAAGGTTGATTAATTTAAGAAAAGAACTGACTATATTAGTGTCATATATTATTTGTGATGGTTGTTGCGTTCTATTCGGGAATAATTATATAGCAATGTTAGTGATGAGTTTTCATAACTTTCATTTACTCCGGCATTCCATTTTTATGTATTCAAAGTTTAGAGCGAATGATTTAAATTATGTGTAGGAGATATTGTTATCTTTTGGTGGATCAGATACGATGGATGAGTTGATTCATCATAAATTAATATCTTAATTTAAATATTTATATATAATAACGAGAATTTAGGGGCCCTTGAGGCTTGTCTCTGTGTGTGTATGGGAAAATTGAAACGGGGTGTGGTACTTGTAAGAATAGAGTATTCCCGAGATGTCCAAGCTTTCAGAGTCCTTGTAAATAGAATAATTTTAACGTTGTAATATAACATGGAAAAAAATAAAAGGAAAAGAAAATAGAAGGGAGGAAAAAGGAAGAATGTATAAAATAATGTATTTTAGATTATTTTTGATTTATTTTTAATTGTCTTCTCTTGTTTCCTTAATTGTTTTAAAGAATGATTATATAGATATGAAATAATTAAAACTAAAATATTACATATGCCTGAAATTTTATTTTTAACATATTTTTAAGAGCCAGGAATAGTGCACAATCATAGGCTTTTGATTTATAATATTAACTTTTTTGGTTCCAAATACTCCCGATGTTTACTTTTGTAGCTGTATGCCTTGCCGTTGCGAATTACATTGATGTTCCCGAACTATAGCACCATAACCTATAGTTGATCTTCGGTCGTGTTGAATCACGATCTGTACCCATATAAACTTCCATTAGAAAGGCGGTCGTTCTTCTTTGAAAAAAAAAAAAAAGAAAAAAAAAAGAAAAAGTTACTTGAGTGTGCTGGGTAGCTTAGAATCCGTTCAGCGCTTCGAGATAAAACTTTAGTCCCGGAGTGCTTAAGTTGGTGACAATACTCATAGTATAGGCTATGTCACAGTAGAGTTTGGAAATAAGCCTTCTTACATGTCTTTGATGCCCACCCTCGTCTATTGAATCTCCCTTAATCTCCGCTCCTGTTTGTGGTCAGGATCTGTAAGTGTAACATCAAGTTTGCATCTTGTTATCTTAGTTTATTTCATGAGATTAAATACATGCTTTCTTTGCAAGCTTGGTCATGCGATGCATGCTTTCTTTACTGCTTGATCATGCAATCTTTTGTTCTTTGCTTCTTCCATGCTAAGAAAATAATCTAGGGGTCCCTTGCCTTTTATCTCATTCTTCTATCAAGTGTATCTTTAAACTTGAATTTCCTTAAAATTGTAAGCTTAACAATTATATAGATACACATAGACAATGGGAATGTTCATTTCATGAATGGTGTGCATTTGAAATATGGTGTGCGGTCTCCTTGTGGTTTTTACGAAAGCCATATTTCTTTAATGACTTAGTAAATGGCTTCAACCAGCCTAGGGACCATAAATGATTTTTCTTTAGTTTACCACACCCTCTTCTTGTTGGGATTTCCTAGTCGAAATCCATATACACTTCCTCCTCTAACTTCCCGTGAAAAAAGGAATTTTTTAATATCAGAATAAGACAAGTTCCTAACAAAATTAGCTAGTGAGATAAAAGGATTGTAATTGTGGTCATCTTAGTCATTGGAGCAAATTGATAACCATTACTGAAAATTTGAGTTTTTCCTTAGCTACTAATCTCATCTTGCATCTCTCGATAGGCTATTGGTTTTATATGGGATTACGAAAACCCATTTGCATCCCGGTTTTCTTTCCACTAGGCAAATGGAGTCCACTTCCCATCTTCACTCTTATGGAGTGCCCTCATTTCCACAAACACAATGTTTCCATATTTAGGATTTCCTAGAGTTTCTTGTACATTTTAGGGGTTGATTTTTTTTTATTATTATTATTATTATTTTTATGACCAAAGCAAATGTAAGGCAATCTGACGGTAGGAGACAAAGTAGGCTAGGGATATTTAGTGCGGGCTCTAACACTGTTCCTATTGGCAATGGGAGCATCCAAGTCTAGATTTTATTAAAGAATTTGATTGAGATGAAGGATTGAAAATAATACCTTTCTTTGGAGATGGGAATTGACAATTAGGAAAAAAGGTAGGATGATTAGGGGAAAATATAGTAAATTATATTCAAGAAAGGAAAGAAAAGATATGGATAAACTTTAATTGGAATTAATATTAGTTGGAACTAAATTAGAGTTAGTATGAGTTGGCATTAAAGTAGGATCACTATTTGGAGTCAGATTAGGATTAGCTGATTAGATTATAACATAATTAGAATTAGAATCATAAAAAGATCATTGGAATCCTAATAAACTTCGAATTTCTTAGAGAAACTTATAAATAAGTTAATCAATATAAATCAAAAAAGCAATTGATATTAATAGTACTAGTTTTTTAATTATTGCGCCTGTTACACTCAATGATGAGACTTGTAGAAGCAGCGAGGGAGTTAGCATAAGCCCCTAAAATTGTAAAATAAAATTTCCTGTCCCGACAGCCAAGGGATTGAAAACTTGTAGCCTAGGATACTTGTAAAGCAAAAGCTTTACCCATTACACTAAGCTAATGCTTGTATTTTCAAATCATATAATAGTAAATGTCACTCAAATTTTTTTTTATAAATGTCGATTTACAACCCTCTTTCATGCATCCTAAGTGTCTTTTCATGTTTAAAACAGCATTTAAGGGGAAATGGGAAGAAATAATTTACAGATTAAAGAGAGGGAAGAATAATCCTAAGCCTTCTCAAAGTGAAGTCACGTCCTAGCTCCGCCCTATGTAGAGCCTTGGTAGACTAAGGTTTTCGTCTCTTTTTTGTTGTTTCTTTTTTCTCTTTTTTTTTCTTTTAATTTAATTTTTTATGTTATAAACTTTATTCCTTGTTCCTCTCTTTACATCATACAAATAGAATCCCTGACTCACCTATTTGAGTATAAGCAACCATCCTTTGGTTGTCCTTCATCATAGGATTTTATCTTGTCTCCCTTCTTCTTCTTGGTATACGAGGAGTTTATGGGAATTCGAGCAACCGTTCATTTTGTTACCAGCATCATTCTATGAGTTATAGAGCAATTTTAGGGTCATTGATGAGATTATTTATACTAGAGTAAATTGGACTAGGATTAGGATACAAATGATGTCAAATCTTTAACTCTTGAATTCTCCCCTCAAGAGTTGTCCGACAAAAATGGAAGCTTCTCAAAAGATTTACACCTACCGTATATTTTTTTCGGTTGGAGGGTGAAATCTCAAACAGCACATGAGTTGGAGAATAATCAAAACATACGCATAAGAGCTCTTAGATACAATTTGGACCTCTCTTTACTTTGTACATGAACATAAGCAGCATACTCAAATATTTTAGTAGAAGAAGATCCAAAAGGAATCATGCCTTTCAACATATCCATTGGACTTTATATCTAGAATCTTTTTAAGGCTACTCGATCAAATGTGTGGTTGTTATAATACGATGGTTCAAAATGGACTTTTGGATGTTTTTTGTGAGCAGGTTGAGCTCTTCTGTTTTCCTAAAGATGTTAATTCTTTCTTTTGGCCACCCCATTTTGGTAAGGTCTGTTATTGCACAAAGAAAAATATATGTTGCCATTTTCAAGAATATAAGTCAGTAAAATTGAATTGGAATACTCTTTTCCATTATCAACTCTGAAAACTTGTATTTTTGTTTGAAAATGAGTTGCAATCATTTTATGAAAATTTTTAGATGGGAGGGTAGCTTCAGATTTTTTGTCTAGCAAGTAAATCCATGTGGTGCGTGTGCAATCATGGATAAAACTCTAAATCATTTAAAACCAAGATAAGATAGAGAGATGTGGAATACTGAACATCACTATGAATGATGTTTAGAAGGTCATTTATCGTATTTATTGTAGTTTTGGAGCAGGTGAAAAAAACCTACATACAGCACCTATAGTTATCAATTCATATTCAGGAAGTTGTAATGTAAGTTCGAGAAGCATTTATGAGTTTTTAAGAAATTGAAAGATTGTAATTAGATCAAGACGCTACCTCAGTTAAATGGAATCCTACAGTTGATTAAACTGATGAGTTTCAAATAATTATTCAATTTGATAATCAATGGCTTATGGAAATACGAGATGCAAGGCATGCATTTTTTATGCCATCACTTATTTCAAACTGATGACTAAGCTAATAATAGTAGACTTTTGGATACTTTCTAACATAGGCTTCCCTTTCTATTTTATAGGAAAACAGGATTGCAATGTCTAATGTGTTACTGATATATCTTTTGTTGCTACCGACTTCTGTTCATCATGTATCCCCTCTAAATGTTACTTCTGCTTTCTTTTCATGTCTTAGTTTTCTTCCTGATGAAAAAGGTGTTCAGAGCATAGATTAAAGGAAATTATATTCCAATACATTGTTTTGACAGTTGTGTTCTGGTAGTATATGCGATCTTGTGCCCAGTAATTAAAAGCGACCATGGCGCCAGTTTACACTTTAAGTTGAGGTCTGCTTGCATATAATACAATGGCGACTGCAGATGGAGAAAAGCAGCAAAATGGCGCGATTTCAGGCTTAAAAAGGTCACACATTGGCATGAAGATGCTTTGATAAAGCTAGACCGCATTTCATGGATAATCACTCCCTCCCCAGGTCCTACTAGTGATCATGCTTTCCGCGTTACTACTGAAGATGATCCAGAGAATTGACATGTGCAGGTACAAAAATACCAGGTTATTTTAAAGATCAATTACTTACTCATATTACCTATTTGGAGATGGAAAAACAAAAAGGACTACAGATTCTGATAGTTTCTACTCTCTTGTACTAGGTATTTCGATCAATTGATTCAGGATATGTGAGGGGATTGGCTTGTTTAGGATCTTTGAGGCACGCGGAGTTAGGACTAAACATATTGCAATCCTTGTTAATTCCGTGAGTTCTGTATCCACTAAATTAATTTCAATCAGGTTTATGTTAGTTGACTTTATACTAGCAAAATGGCTTTTCTATCACCCCCTTTGCTTGCAGAATCTTGTTTGTGGAAAGAATTTGAAAATAGATAAACCTGCAGATCTTTACACGCTTATGTGAAAGCTATAAGATCGGCGCAACCGCCGTTTACATAGAGAACCGGTATTTTCTTGGATGCGCATATTACGGCCATCATACAAAAATGCAGGTAGCGGGAGTGCGGTCTTGTCATCATCTTGCTAATTCACTGCATGCGTAAGCGGTTGCTACCGCAGTGAGACATTCGGTACCACCAAATTTCAAACTCGAGTAAAAACATGAAGGTGATTTTATTATCTTGATATTTATTTCAAAAATGTTATCTATTTTGCAGTTTGAAGTCCCTAAAGAATAATTCAAGTATCGTCTGCATAATATAACTCATGTTAGCTTGATATGCATTGTGGGCTTCAATTTTTAGGTCAAAATTGGCATCTTAACAAGATGTTAGGCTTTGAGAAGTTAGCGAAATCTCGAATTTTGTCTCACTCAAGTTTCTTGTTTGTTCATTCCCCTAATCATATATCATAATACGTTGATCTATCTCTATCTCTTCACATGTGAGTATGTGAGGCTGCATTTGAGATGGGTTATAGCCTCATTATGCATCGTATGAATCATTTATTTAATAATTCATGGTGCAGCATATGTCTCACGTGTGGGTATGATCCTAAATTTTAGGAAGTTATTAGCTTGGTGTGCACAATGGACAACCTAACATGATAAGCTTTTGGATGAAATTTCTTCTCACATTGTTTGAGTAGAGATACATGAAAATCTTATCTACATGATATTACTGAATGCATGAACACGATTTTAAAAGGCGCACCTTGCGGACTTTAATTTCCTTTTGAACAACGGTACTCTTGGAATTTCTAATTATATATATTAATATTCATATAATTTCTTTACCTTTATATTGAATGTTTCTTTTAAATGTTAAGATGTTAATTTTTTTTAATTCAATTAGATTTGAATCATATTTTATAAAAATAATGTGCATCACGAGATCACATTTCACTTCACTCAGCGCGCCTTGTGTTGTGTAAGCCTAAGCCGAGAGAGCTTTTGTGCCTAGGTGTGCCTCGCACCTTTAAAACTATGTGCATGATTAGTAGTTTTCTTTTCCAAAAATTAGGGATTTTGGGTTGCTATTCTATTTTACCATCAAAAAATTTTGACATTTTGCACGTAAATTATATTTCCTTCTCTCTTTTTTCTTCCTTACTTCTTCTCTAATTTTTCGGCGTAGTTATAATAAGTGGGGTGTATTCTTACCTTCTCTCTGAAGTCAATAGATGTATTCAAAATTTCCTTCAAATCTTTTGTTTCTAATTTATGCTTTAAAGGTTCATTCTACTGCTATGTTTCTAATTCCACATTTATTTGTGTGGCGAGGTGCGAGATAATTTAATTCCTATGGGCGGCCTTAAAAATTTGTAACGCAAAATCGTGCATATGAACATTTACGTATTAATATATAGTGATGCCAGATGTGGCGAGGAAAGGTGTTCAAGTAGTGTTTGCCGTGCAAGAAATTCTTTTTTGGCAGGTTAAACAAACATCCTTTTTCTCATGTATTGTAGTTATCTTCTACCTCCAGCATTCGAGGATGTGGGTTGGATATTTTTCTAACTTGGCATGACTTTACTTTGTTTTTTCATTTGCCATTTTGGTGGATCTGTCACCTATGCATTATTAGTTGATTTTACTTAATTAAAGTAAGTTAGAAAGTTATGTCTAAGGAGTGAGTCGATCGAAGCCTCGACTCCCAGGGAACAAGGAAAAACATCCTTTTATTTTATTTTTATTTTTATACAAACTTCTACGTAATCTTAAAACTTGTTTACCCTGCGGAGTAAAATCTTCGTCAAGAGGATTGGAGATGAACCTGAACCTGAATGTTGAAAAAGTTTTATGAATAAGTTAGTCCCAAAACATTTAATTCATAAGAATATGCAATACGGGGAATCTAAAATCGAGGAGAAAGATAAAAGGTAAAGTTTCATGGCTTAGGGAATGCATAGACAGTTTTTCCAAGAGGTTGCAAAGTGGTGATGTGACGCCCCGATCCCGAGGGTCCGTTGACTAACCGTCAACCCGTGGAATACTAATGGATGTCGGGTTACCGATGCCACACTTTATAGAATGGAGTCGAGTCTCCTTTTGTGCGGAGCTCTTCTTGATTACAACACCATATGACTATCCCAAAGCGTTGATATAATTTCAACATAGATAAATGGCCACTCGAGACTGATAACAATACTCATCATCATAAATGACTATATCCAATAGTTCTAGGTTAATAATTTGCTCTTATAAACACATATATTAAAATACTCGAATTCTAATACATGTATGAAGTCATCAAAGCCACAATCCGGCTTTTCTTCTAAACTCAGCCTCTAGGACGAGCCGTCCCCTCGCACGCTCCCTGTACCTGTAAAATAATATCCCTCGACAGGGTGAGCTGTACTTTCGATAGTGGAATGCATACTAAGTGGGCTACTCTCCCTAAGTGCGATGCAATGCTCCAAAATAAACATGCATTCAAGCAAATGCATGATCCTGCCTTAAATGTCTACATGACCAGCTCAGATCAGGAGTCCTCATAGGCTCACTCACACTCGCCTAAACTCGTATGAGAATTCTTATATTCATTTGTTTGTTAGTGGACAGCCCTCAGATGTGTAGATATCAATTGGGGCGTCTCCCGACGTTGATGTGTATGGACACCCTCAGATATAATTCAGGAGTCTCAGAAGATTGATATTTTAGTTTTGAAGCCGACCCTCAGAACCATTTCTCTAGACTCATCTCATGCCTCCTCCTATAGTCTTAGAAAGTGTTCCGGTGCATATGGAGTGCATGTATGCAGTTCGATCAGTCTAATTCACATACTAATATATAAACATGCATATATTTACCAAACGAAATCAATTCACACAATCATGTCATGTAAATTCTCATTCATCACATGAGAGTAGCTCATGGGCTAATGATGATCAAGCGAAGCAATTCGATTTGAATTACTTGACTAAACTTTATATTTTCACAAGATTTTATTTTGTGAAATCAGCATTCCGAACTGATAAAACCCTCGTTCTTGTTCTATCAAACATCTGAAATGTCGGTTCACTTTGTGAACCGAATTTCGATCATTTCACGCACCGATCCAACGATACGCGATTTATTGAACGGCATTTCCTCACACATTTGTGAAGCGGTCAAGAGTAGAAGCGATGCGGACTGTTAAGTGAGTCTCAAATCCAAACATTTCGGTTCCAAGGTTTGGAACGATCAAATGACGTTCAGGGCCTCAACCAACGAACATTAACATAGTACTTAGACGAAGATAAAACCCAAGTAGGGAGAAACCCCTACCTCTTGGAGTTTGAGGAAACTCCCTAAATCTGGTACCCACGCGAAGCCCTCTCCGCGTAGAGCAGCTTTCCTTCTTGTCCCGAAAACTGCCGACGGTTGGATCGTTCAGAAACCTAGAGAGAAGGAAGACACTCTCTCTCTAAAAATGAGATCCAAGCTTCCTTGCAAGACTCCTCCCTCCTCTCACGTTTTTCTCCCTTTTTGCTTTTGGAGAAGACAAGTCACTATTCCTATTTTGTCTTATAGTGACTTAAACAATCCCAAAATGCCTATTATGTCCCCTCATTTCCCAGTTTTGACATTCGGTACTATCTCGGCCGTCCATTTTCATCATTTCTCTACTCATACCATTTATGGCACATGAGTACTTGTTATATGTGACTTTCGTCGCATCGAAAATCGTTTTACGGCACCCGAAACGCGATGCCTCGGCGATGTAAATTATTGTCTCGAGTCGCGAAATTTTACATGCTAGCTAGATTTAGTGACGATTCCAACGGTGAAATCGTTTCATCATCTGAGATCTAGATAAATTACAGTTTTTAGCTAAAATTTCAATTTTGTAATTGAGTACGATTTTGCCCTTTTCCCGAGAGTGGAATTTCTCGGGTCTTCTGAGTGAGGTTTAGATAAAATTGTTGGTGGATAAAAGATTTGTAGTAGGAAAATGTTAAGAAAAGAATGTAGCATTAGATAAGATGGAAGTTAAAGGTATTACTATCTTGAAAAGGCTACAAAAATAAAAATTGAAGTAAAATTGTGGCTGTGATAGTTTATATGGTAAGATAGATGCAGTGTTATGACCCATTATGAATTTGTCGGCTAAGTTGTTCTTGATTTTGTGGGTTTATAACCGCCGAAACCTCCCATGACAACTAGCTTTTTGGGTCAAGGCTCACACTCGAGTGGTTGTAAAGTGTTATTAGAGTGGTTCATTCGCGGATATTTGTCTCGAGTGTGGGGGCTGCTGCCCGTGGGGTCATGAATCACTATAGTGTTGTGGGGGCTATTACCGTGGTCTGAAGTCACCAAGCTACTTAGTGGGCGATGGGTTTTGAAAGGGATGGATTGTTATGACCCATTGTGTCCCACATCGTTGAAATTACGAACTTGGCCTTATAGGTTTATAACCACTTGGGTTTCCCTCCCCGTGATAAATAGCTTTTTTAAGAGAGTGAGTTCTATTCAAGTGGTTGTAATAGAAAGATGCGTAGGAGAAAGATGAGTGGGTTAAAATTAGATTACATTAAATTGAATCATAGAATTTTTAGTTTAGGCTTGGGAGTTATTAGTGACATAAGGAGATAGGAAGTCTAAAATCTGTGAAAGATGAAAATATGGAAGGTTGTAGAACATGGGATTTTTCTTTGTAGCGGTGTAAAGGACTAATTTGTTTAACAAGACCCTAATCATGAAGACAAAAGGATGAAAAGCACTTTCGTAAACATAATATGTGAAAGAAGGTCGAGATATAAAAAACTTACACAAATTATCATGATGTTAAGCTTTAAAGTTATGTTATGGAACTTTGGTGATGATTTTAAGCAAACTTTAAGGCAGGTAATCACGTTTATCAAAAGTTTGTTGCCCGGAGTGTTTCCCTAAGGAAATATACCATGAAGCTATTTTCTTTAGTCATTAAAGAAATTTGAGCGATAGAAAGATTTCCATGTAGTCCTTATTGACATTGAGGATGCATGCAAAGGGATTTCCTAGGAATTAATGTACCCAGGGATTGCAGAAGAGAGAGAGGTTGGAGCAATAGCAGTCAAAGTCACAGATAATGAGTGCGTAAGTAGCGGCCAAATGTTGGAGGACAGACAAAGTAAATCCCGATTATTGATCTCTTACTTTTTGTATTGATCATCACGTAAGTTCTTGGGTATATTCGAGGAGATGCATCACGGGCTAAGTGTGCTGATTATATGTTTTCAATTAGTGTTATGAGGTTAACTCTAAGTTATAACTATCAGATAGATACTTCAGAGTTCTGAGACCAGTAAGGATGAGACTTGTGAAATTTTTATCGCCATAAAATATTAAGTGGTAGTTTACTGTCATCCGCAGTTAATTAGTATCCATAATAGTGAAGATCAAGGAGGATTTCTCCATCTTGTTAGTACATAATGAGTAGACCAGAGAAGCAAATTTGAAGTATTTTGTATCACAGAAGGCCTTTCATACTACATGAAAATTTGATCGGATAAAAGTGCATACTTGATTTATGCCTTTTGGTACATAATGTTGGTATAGAAACAAACGTGTTTGAAAAATAAGTTTATCCCGAACAAAAGATAGAACAAGTGGGAATACAAGAAAAGATGGAACTGTAAATGAGTCTATCATCAAGAGAATATAGGTGATCTAAGTTGGTTCAACCATAAGCTAATAAGGTCCGTGAAAAAACAGTCCGAACAATGATTTCATTCATATTCATGGTGTCACAACAACAAGGTGAGTCAAGGACCTTGTTAAAATTTGGCAACAAGCAACATGAGTGAGAAAAGATAGCGCTATCTATGGTTGAATTATAGGTGAGGACTCTAATCAGGGTTTTGGAACATCAAGCCAGAAATATTGAAATATTGCTTTCATTTTTATGATTGTTGAAGTGAGGATGAATCTTTAACATATACGGGATGAATCTTCGTAATTCATTAAGGTAGGGAATTTCTATTAGTTTAAATCAGAGTTGAATTAGGATTAATAGTTTGAGTCAAGTGGGCTTAATAGTTGGAATCAAATTAAGATTTAGTAGTTAAAACCAAATTAAATTAAGTCATAATAGGTCATTAGAGTCCTAATATACTTCAATTTTCTTAGAGATGTGAGCCTATAAATAAGGCCATGTAAAAAAATTAATTGGTTAATATTTTGTTTTTCTTTGCAAAATGTGCAATTCTCAGTAGCGAGACTCAAATGATTTTCTTATCCATTTTTCCTCATTGATGAGACTCCCCTTTAGAAAGCGTTTTGTGGGACTATATGGCTTTTTCTATCATACTCTTCCACATATTTTCTCTATATTTGCAATATTATCTCTAGCTCACCTACTCAAATTTTAAGCAGCTTACTTATTTTGATCCTTAAAACATCAAATTTGAATATTTGCAAGGACAAACAATGAAGTATGATGTACCAAATTGTGGGCAGGCTATTAATAAAGCAGGCCTTGGCGTCGCATCACCCACGGGATTATTTGAACTTTTACTGCCTCGGAAGCGTGAAAGTTCATCTATAAAGTCCTCTTCAAACATACAATTCTTACGAGCGAATGCATTGGTATGGCATTTCCTCGATGTTAATGGTGTACATGTATTCTCCGTCGAAAAACATTTCATCATGGGTTGAATATCTAATGAGGCCACCCAATTTGGTGTATATCATTGTGGTTAGTATAATGCTCCATATTTCATAGCAATCATAAATTAAAGGAAAAAAAGTTGAGCGAAATGAACAACGGTTCAACCTATAATTCTTGTTGCTAGTAATTTAATTTGTTCTATGTAATATTGGCCTTTCCCTCATGTTGTTTTGGGCTAGGTTTGGTTTTTAAGGAAAGAAGCAAAAGAAAAAAACCAAAGGTCAATAAATTATTTTTGTCGCTACGCTAAAGCTCACTTTAATTAATTTAATTCTTATACATAATGATTAAATAGTTTGAGAAGGCATAGTCGTTGATTAATTTTCATCATATTTGATTTTCTCTAGTATTTTTCATGATAAAGCCAAACATGAGAAAATTATTATTTTAATTGCAGTGTAGTGCTCATTCAATATCATGCCTCTGTCTTGAATTTACACCTGAGCTAGCCTTACATAGTCCACCCTTTATTTTCCCATCTTGATTTGCTTAAATCCTTATTTTCATAAGCGAGAATCACGATGAAAAAAGGAATTTGGTTTTGATCGATGGTGCATTTATCATGTAGACATATCAACCTGAGAATCATTTGTTCCATTATAGTTGCAAATCCGAGGTTATATATGTTCTACCATTATTATTCACCTTCAGAGTACATTTTTCTTTTCTTCTTCATATGAGGGATTGGCCGGAAGATCTGCCAAATTTATGATTTATAATGTACCGGATGATAGTTGATGATGAATATGTCTGATGGGATCGCGATATTGTGAGGATCCTTGGATGGTTCAGGGGATACGAGATTGCCATGGGCATATCAATAACATAGACATGGTCGAGAAGGCTCATCCAGCCAGGTTCTTTCATATCATTTTTTTTTTTGTTTCATATTTTTTCAAAAACATTTTGAATTCATATCTCAATATTCATCTTGTAATTTTGGATACGGGTATATGGCTATAGGATGTCACTGCGGGCCGAGCACAGGCGTTCTCGATTGTTTTGCCAACCGGAGACTCTAGAATGTATGAAAAGCGGCATTACTTAAAATAATGACGATATATGCAGGCCCGAGAATACAAAGAGATAGCCAGAGGGCATTTGATGCGTGCCGATCGGTGAACAAAGATGGGAAAAGTAACCCATTGCCCGGTCCGCAGATAACTCGGGCGTAAGTGGTAAAGTTCTTGGATTATCAACTAATCTTCCAGATGCTCTAACCACATAACTATCTCATCAAACCTTGAAATTTAGTAATAGTTTATCATGAAAGTCGGAGACCGAACAAAAATGTGAGCATGCTTGAGTGGCTTGAGGTGAAGAATGCAGGCAAGATGATAATACAACGCAACAAGCGGTTAGAATCGAGAATTCGAGACCAGAGAAGACACCTCTGTTTCCATGCTTGGGTGCCATGACAAAATGTCTGTGGAATGTATTTGTTTTTGGAGCAGTATTTTTATGATAAACAAATTATTTTTTAAATCTTTTTTTTTAGGTGTTGGTGGAAGGGGTGGGACATTGTTCGGAAGAATGAAGCCAACGAGGGCCACCACAATCTTTGAAAAGATCAGATACCTCGTTAACAAGAGAAGGAGACCAACTGATTATTACCCCTCTAGGAGCTGGAAATGAAGTGGGCCGTTCCTGTGTCTACATGTCCTATAAGGGGAAAACCATATTGGTATACCATAATGCATTGTGCTTTATTTTAAGTTTGCTAGTTTTTGTATTTTCAGCATTTGGTTTTAATTTGTTTGTTTCTGTTTTGTTCATGTCCTATGGTGATAGTTTATTGTAAAATTCATCAGCATACTCGGGCATATTTGCTTTATATACTGATGAGATTGATCCTTCAATCTGCTGATTTGAGAAATGAAGTTTAGAGAATATCATTATTGTTTTTCATATTGTAATCCTAGGTATGGTCATTTTTCTGCAATTTTTTTTTTTTTTTAAACAATGGAATGAATTGTTCCTGAATGGTCTCCTAAGAAAAATGACCTAAAACAACTATTGCTAAAGCATATAAATATTCATCTGTATCTTCTCTTACCAATATCTTGTGCTATTAGAACCTTTACGAGATATATCTTTATGAGAATGAGACTACACCATAACACAGATTTTATGCCATCTTTGAATGGCTCTTGCTTCTCAATAGTTTCTTCATTAAAATTTCCAATATTTCTTTTCCTCGAGAATAAACTCTTGTTCTCTCTTCCCATATGAAATAGCTTCCTATAGTTGAAATCTATCAGTTTCGATGCAGCGCTAGAAGAATTTTCTTGAGCCAACTTTTCTCCATTTGAATTCTGACTGCATGGCTGATGAATGCTCTTGAAACGGTTGAAAGCACATCACTAGTTGAATTATCTACCATCATAAGCATTGTAATAAGTATTCTTTGTATTTGGATGGGTGATCCTCACATAGAAAGACCATTCATGATTAAGAGGTTCCTTTTACGACGCTTCTAGGGGATGCAGGTTAATGGACCTACCCCCTTTGCATCTCTGTATAAAGTGTCCATACACACACTTGAACATGTACTTTCGTGCGAGCTGAGAGAATTTGCAAATAATCCATCCCCATCGGCTGAAATTCCTTTGGAGAAGCCCCTTTGCATCTGCAGCTCATAATGTGTCCATACACACCTTTCAGACATGTACTTTTCGTACTTGTGAGCCCGAGAACTTCACATTAATCAAATCTATCTGTAAAATTCCTTTGGAGAAGCCCCAATCATTCACCTTCTTTGATTATATTGAAGTTCCCATTGCTTTCCTCAGCATTGTTTTCTTCTCGGTGAATGGGTTTATGTTAATCTCATACATATCTCTGCAGTGCTCTTAGCTGTGGTATGTAGCAACATATGCTATCAATGATCATTTCATTCAGTATCTTTCATGTCTTGTCTTGTCAATGAACTTTTGTCAATCTTGAAACATTTTAGAACTTTCATCTTCAGTTTTCCTTTTTGGTTATCTACTCTACTTTCTCATGTAAGAAGTACTTTGTTCTTTTAGATTTGCTCTCCACTTCTTGCATTATGTGTTGCATTTCTTGTGCGACTTTCACTTGGATCATGCTTTGTCATATATTTCCTGGAGGAGTTGTGCATTTATTTAATTAAAATTTATGCTATTACTTTGCATAAATTAAGCTAAAATATTTGAATTTGTTCATTGAACCACATTCAAGGCGAGTTTTATATTTTATGCAACAAAGGCTATCTACAGTTATTTTGTCGGATTATGTGAAAGTGAGCAAAGTTTCAGTTATTGAAGATATGTTTGTATGATGAACAAGACATTCTTCGCTTCATGGATAAAATTGAGGTGAGTTGATTTTGTTTGTAGATGTATGTTTCATTCTCCCTTTTTAGAGATTAGTAATAGTTTCCATAATCTCCTCTCATTGTCGACGATTTTGAAGCTAATCTAAATGCATCTATTTCCTGATTGGTTGTAGGGACTTAGATTTGGGTCTTTAATCTTTTTTATTTTCTGGTTCTAAATTTTTAGTCCAATGTTATCTTTAAAGTTTCAATAGGCACCTTATTCCATGAAAATTGGATTTGGAACAGCGAACAGTATCACTGTATCGAGCTGTTTTGATTTCTCATCCTTCTCTTGTATCGCAGTTAGATTAAATGCGTTTATTTAATTTGAGTTCCTCCCTGTGTTCTATCCAGGGTCTCTTATTCGAAATTATCTTTGCGACATCTACTACCTCGTTCATAAACTTAAATCTTTCACCATAGACATTCTTACTTGAATCATAGATTCTACCGAGTGCAAGTATTCTTGTTTTAGATCTTCATCGCGGAATTTGTTCTTCACCTTCTATGAGATTAATTGGGTTTGTCTTCAACATAGGGAGGTTTTGGCAAAATAATACTAATATAGCAAAATTAGTCTGTTAAGATTTAATTGACTATACTTCTAATATGAATTTTTGGTGCTCCACACAGCATTATGTTATTGTTGTGAATATAGTTTGAAACATGTTACATAACACCAATCTAATAAAATATAAAACTTATTCTGAAAAAAAAGGAAGCAATATGATGTGTGTATTTCTCATATGCCAAAATATTGGTTGCATATAATCCTGCTTTGTTGCAGACTGTTTGGACATTTACAACAATTGACTTTAGATGTGTTGCTTAATTTGATTATCTCATTTAATGTTCCTGTAAATATAATTAAATCAATCATACCTTGGGTTATTGATTTCCATCGGACTTTAAGTAAATGGTATACGATTTTTGGTGTTACACAGCTAGGCCGTCCCCCAGGCTGCGTATTTATGGTTGATATTGCTGGTGTTCGAGTACTTTACACTGGAGACTATTCTCGCGAAGAAGATCGGCATCTTCGTGCTGCTGAGATCCTGCAGTTCTCCCCTGATATTTGTATAATTGAATCCACTTATGGTGTGCAACTCCATCAACCTCGGAATGTGAGAGAAAAGCGCTTCACAGATGTCATCCACTCAACCATTTCTCAAGGGGCTGTGTTACAATCCTGATGGTATTAGTCCACAACCATCTGAGCTCCATAACATACCCATATATTATCTCTTTGCAAAAAAGGTGGCTGTTTACCAGACATACATCAACTTCATGAATGAAAGGATCCGCAACCAATTTGCAAATTCCAATCCTTTTGACTTCAAGCACATATCTGCTTTGAAGAGCATTGAGAATTTTAACGATGTAGGTTCATCAGTGGTGATGGCGAGTGAAGTCAGTCTTGAGTGGATTGTCGAACAACTATTTGAAGCGTGGTGCTGCGATAAGAAAAATGCACATGTATGTTATACCTGGGTATGTCGTGGAAGGAGCGTTGGCAAAAACCATCGTCAATGAAGACAGGAAGTTGCTACAATGAATGGTCTTCTTGCTCCCTCAACATGCAGGTCCACTACATATCTTTCTCGCTCATGCAGATTTTGCACAGACAAGTATGTTCCTGAAGGAGCTCATGCCACCTAACATCATTCTTGTCCATGGAGAGGCCAATGAGATGGGGAAGCTCAAACAGAAGCTTATCACCGGTTTCTTTGACCGCGACACCAAAGTATTTCCCCCAGAGCATCGGTCGGGTTGAGATATTTCTACTACGATCGTGCGCCAAAAACCATTGGGAGGCTTCTTGAAAGCTTACCCTGGTCGTTGGCTGTCCCGTGGTTCTTGGTAAGCGTTCATATCGGATAATGGCTTGTTAGTCTCCACGTCTTCTCATGACTATCCAGTAAATATCTCTAAGAGGATTACTGTACTTCTGGTGAATTTATACTTTGGTGTATTGAAGCATAGGCGAAGCGGGATATTTAAAATTATTGGAGTCATTGCGGATGAAGAATGCGAGGGTCGGCTTTTCGTGTCCATGAGCGGTTGGCGGTGAAGTATGAGTTAAGAGAAGCATATTTCATTGCTTTGGAGATGTCGGATCCTAATAGCGACATGGTTCTTGACTTTGTTGTGGCTCTGGTTCAACATCATGGTCGAGATCCCAGGTAGTAGTTGAATCAGAGAAGAGGCCTAAAGCTGAAGAAAACATGAAAGCAGAAAAAGGTTATCCATGCACTTCTTGTTTCTCTGTTGGGAGATGTGAAGTTTGGAGAGAATGGGAAGCGATAAGTGTGGAAATGGAAATGTGGCGCATCTTCGCCAAGCAGTGGGAATGTCGAGGAAGCGCGAAGGCCTTAGGGAAAGCGTGAGAGTTGCATTCAAGCGGATCCAAATCTTTGTGAAGCCCAATCCCTCTATCGTGTCTTAGCTCATCTTCCTCCCAAGGGTTTTTCTCTATATTTTGACTTCTTCGAATAATTACTGAGGTTAGAATTCTATATCGATCAATATTTCTTAGTGGTGTAGTGGCTTTCTTAGTTTAGGAAAATATTCAACATTGATCTACCTCGATTCCAAAATTTGGATCACATCCATACCTCAACATTAGAGTCACATCCTCCCTTGTATGTAAAGTTGTTGTGTTTGATTAGTTCTGAATTTTCTCGTAAAACAAACCGTGCTTTCTCTGGTTGGATTTTGAATTTTAAGCTTCAATTCGGGAGCTAGGTCATTTCGAGTGAAGATTTTCTCACGGAAATGTAAATTTCAACCTGTACAGATTCATTTTGCTGAAAGTCAAAATTTTATTTTTCCAAGGCTTAGATAATCAGAAATAGCGGGTTGCCATGAATGAAAATGTCTGTTTGGAATGTGTTGTTTTGGGTATTATTTTATGATGAAGCAGATTATTTTTTAAATCTTTTTTTTTAGGTGTTAATTGAAGGGGTTGGAGCATTGTTCGGCTGAAGAATGGCTTCAGCGAGGGCCACCTGATCTTTGAAAAGATCGGATACCTCGTTAACAAAGAAGGAGACCAATGATTATTACCCTCTAGGGGCTGAAATGAAGTGGGCCGTTCTGTGTCTACATGTCTATAAAGGGAAAACCATATTGTGGTATACCATAATGCATTTATTAACTTTTATTTTTGGTTGCTAGTTTTTTACTTCCATTTTCAACATTTGGTTTTTTTAATTTGTTTGTTTCTGTTTGTTCATGTTCTATGGTGATAGTTTGACGCTGGAATTCATCCGGCATACTCGAGGCATGGTGCCTTTGCCCATGCTGATGAGATTGATCCTTCAACCATTGATGTCCTTTTGGTGACACAGTATGTTCTTTTTCCTTGTTGAATATTATATCTTTATTTGTTTTTATAACTTAATGTCTATTTGAATTGAAATGGTTCCAGAGAATATCATTATTGTTTTTGATAATGTAATCCTAGGTATGGTCATTTTTACGCAATTTTTTTTTTGAAACAATGGAATGAATTGTTCTGGTCTACTGAGAAAAATGACCAAAACAACTATTATAAAGCATATAAATATTCATCGTATCTTCTCTTCTATCAATATCTTTTTTTTGCTCCAGTATCTTCTCTTATCAATATCTTGACACTATTAGAGCCTTCACGGAGAATATGTATCTTTATGGGAATGAGACTACATATAACACTAAAATTTTATGCCATCTTCTGAATAGCTCTTGCTTCTCAATGGTTTCTTCATTAAATTTCCAATATTTCTTTTTTCTCAAGGAATATACTCTTGGAAATTCCTCTCTTCATATGAAATAGCTTCCTATAGTTGAAATCTATCCTTTGGTTTCCCGGTCATGCTTGAGATCTTTTGTGCTTTGAGTAGATTTTCTTGAGCGACTTTTCTCCATTTGAATTATTTGCATGGTGATAGATGCTCTTGAAAGCGATTGAGAAAGCACATCACTAGTTAGTTATCTACCATCATAAGCATTGTAATAAGAGTATTCTCTGTGCTAGATTTGGATTGGAGTGATCACTACATAGAAAGACCATTCATGATTAGAGGTTCCTTTTCACGACCTTACAGGGGATGCGGGTTAATGGACCTACCCCCTTTACATCTACCAATATAAAGGAGTGTCCATACACACACTTGAACATGCTTTTCGTGCCAAGAGCCTGAAGGCTACAATAATCAAATCTATGCTCCCGGCTGAAATTCCTTTGAAGCCCGTTTGCATCTACGTATAAGAAGTGTCCATACACTCGAACATGTACTTTTCGTGCAGCGAGCCCCGAGAGAATACAATAATCGAATCTATGCTAAGATTCCTTTGGAGAGAAGCTGATCGTTCACCTTCTTTGATTATAGTGAAGTTCCCATTGCTTCTCGGCATTGTTTTCTTCTCAGTGATTGGGTTTATGTTAATCACATACTTATCTACAGCGGTGCTCTTATTTGTGGTATGTAGCAACATATGCTCTTAACGATCCATTCATTGTTATCATGCATGTACATGCTTGTCAATGAACTTTTTCCAATCTTGAAACTTTTGACAACTTTCATCTTCAGTTTCCCTTTTTTGGTTATCCTCTGCTCTCATATAAAATTGCCTCTGTTCTTTTAGATGTGCTCTCCACTTTCTTTGCCTTGTAATGTGTTGCATTTCTGTCACGACTTTCACTTCAGATCACGCTGCATCCCTTCCATATTTCTGGAGAAGGTCGACCGCTTATTTAATTAAAATTTATCACGATTACTTTGCCTATAAATTAAAGCTAAAATATTTGAATTTGTTCTGATAGACCACATTGAGGCGATTTATGACACTTGCAACAAAGGCTATCTACGTTGCTTTTATGCGATTATATGAAAGTGAGCAAAGTTGCGGAGTTGAAAGAATATGTTGTATGATGAACAAGACATTCTTCGGCTCCACTGGATAAAATTAGGGTGAGTTGATTTTTGTTCCTAGATGTATGTTTTATTCTCCCCTTTTTAGAGGCCCAATGTAGTTTCCTCTAATTTCCTCATTGTCCAGACGATTTTGGAAGCTAATCTAAATGCATCCGTTCCTTGATTGGTTGTAGGGACTTAGATTTGGGTCTTTTTAATCTTTTTATTTTCTGGTTCTAAATTTTTGGTCAATGTTATCTTTAAAGGATTTCAATGAGTACCTTATTCCATGGAAATTGGTTGGAGCAGTGAGCAGGATCACTATATCAAAATTTGTTTTGATTTCTCATCCTTCCTGTATTACTTAATACTTGAAAGGCCTGAAATGGTCCATATCCTGAATTAGCTTAGATCTGTTTATTTAAATTTGCAATTTGCTCTAATGTTCTATTTCGGGTCTCTTATTAGGCAGTATCTTTTGAAACATCTACTACCTCATTCTTAAACTTAGAAATCTTTCTATAGACATTCTTACGAATCATAGATTCTACTAGAGTGCAAGTATTCTTGTTTTAGATCTTCATGCATGGAATTTGTTCTTCACCATACGTGAGATTAATTGGGTTTGTCTTCAACATAGGGAGGTTTTGGCAAATAATACTAATATAGCAAGAATTAGTCTATTAAGATTTAATTGACTATACTTAATATTGATCTTTTTGGTGCTCCGCCTGACATTATGTTATTGTTCTGACTATAGTTTCAAACATGTTACATAACACCAATCTAATAAAATATAAAACTTGTTCTGAAAAAAAAAAGCAATATGGTGTGTGTATTTCTCATATGCCAAAATATTGGTTGCATATAATCCTGATCTGTTGCAGAATGTTTGAACATTTACAACAATTGACTTTGATATGTTGCTTAATTTTATTATCTCATTTAATGTTCCTATAACTATAATTAAATCCATATTCATCAGGTTATTGATTTCCATCAGACTTTGGAAGTAAATGGTATACGATTTTGGTGTTACACAGCTGGGCACGTCCTTGGAGCTGCCATGTTTATGGTTGATATTGCTGGTGTTCGAGTAATTTACACTGGAGACTATTCTCGCGAAGAAGATCGTCATCTTCGTCTCTTGAGAATCCCACGGTTCTCCACGATATTTGCATAGTGAATCCACTTATGGTGCTGCAACTCTCCATCAACACTCAATATGAGAGAAAAGTGCTTCATAGATGTCATCCACTCAACCATTTCTCAAGGGCCGTGTTCTAATCCACACGCATTTGCTTCAGGCGTGCCCGTGAGTATTGGTCTAACCATCTGACTCATAACATCCCCATATATTATGCTTCCCCCCTTGCAAAAAGGTGCATGGCTGTTTACCAGACATACATCCTTTATCCTTTGAAGTGCGTGAGAATTTTAACGATGTAGGTCCATCGGTGGTGATGGCGAGTCAGTGGTCTTAGTGGATTGTCCAGAGACAGCCCATTTGAAATATGGTGCTCTGATAAGAAAAATGCATGTGTTATACCTGGGAATGTCGTGGTTGACAAAAACCATCATCAATGAACCCAAGGAAGTTACTCTAATGAATGGTATTACTGCTTCCCTCAACATGCAGGTCCACTACATATCTTTCTCTACTTAAACAGAATCTTATTACCTAGTTTGTGCCGTGACACCCAAAATTATTTCCCGAAGAGCGCCGGTCGGTTTGAGATGTGTTCAACTCACGAGAAGAGGTGGTGAAAAGACCCACGAAGTCGGGTAGAAACTGTCGGTGGTTTCTTTGGCAAGCGTTCACTTATCCCGGATAATGGTACTGATGATCTCCGTGTCTTCGTGACTATCCTGGAAAATATCTCCCATAGGATTACTTTTGCTTACACTGGTGCCTTTGGTGTATTGGAGCATAGGCTGAAGCAGATATTGGAGAGTGTGGAGTCATTGCCAGATGAAGAATCTGAGGGTCCAGCTTTTCGTGTCCATGAACGGTTGACAGTGAAGTATGAGTCAGAGAAGCATATTTCATTGCACTGGAGATCAGATCCTATTAGCGACATGGTTTCTGACTCTGTTGTGGCTCTGGTTTTAAACATCAGCTGTGAGATCCCCAAGGTATTTGTTGAATCAGAAGAGGCCACAAAAACTGAAGAAAACAGTAAGAAAGCAGAAAAGGTTGTCCATGCACTTCTTGTTTCTCTGTTGGGAGATGTGAAGTTTGGAGAGAATGGGAAACTGGTGATAAGTGTAGATGGAAATGTGGGGCATCTTGATAAACAGAGTGGGAATGTTGAGAGCGAAAACGAAGGCCTTAAGAAAAGGGTGAGAGTAGCATTCCAGCGGATCCAAAATGTTGTGAAGCCAATCCAATCCCTCTATCTGTGTCTTAGCTCCTTCCCTCAGGTTTTCTTTGTATTTCCGACTTCTTCCTGATTAATTCTGAATTTTGTGGTTAAAGTTCTATATCAATCAATATTTCTTAGTTAGTTGAATTAGCTTGCTTAGTTTAGGAATATATTCAACATTGATCTACCTCAGTTCCAAGCTGAATCACATACATCAACTTTTTCTTTCTTGTACCTTATACGTGGTAACGCTTAAGAGATTTTCCTCTTCTGATCTGAGCTTAACAAATGCATTATATTGTTGAACAGAGTTATCTCCCCAGAAATTATGATTATCAATGTACAACCTGAACGTTTTATTAGTGAAGCATGTAAACAATATTTTTGTTTTCCAGGGTTGTGTTCTATTGTTTGATGCTAATGCTAGATCGAATCTTTTGTGAAGACAATCCCTGCTCGTGTCTTAGCTCCTTCCCCCGAGGTTTTCTGCGAATTTTCGACTTCTTCTAATTAATTCTGAATTTTGAGGGTTAAAGTTCTATATCGATCAATTTTTTTAGTCAACATAATTAGTTTGTTTCTTTAATGAAGCTTCACTCATAATCTTGCTTGTTGCTCAGTCCTATCTAGGATTTCTGTGTGTTTGTATTCTTTTCAAAATTGTAATTGGAACAAGATCAAATGGAAAATTTGCCATCTGTTGCTTTAACCAATTTTGGGTATGCTCGATGATGTTTCCAAAATAGTTTTCACAAATCAATTTTTGGGAACCGCTCCTAAATGTTTGAAATAATAAAAAACTATTAGAAGTTAAATCAAAAATAAAAACTTAAAATTAAGTCTACAAAAAAAGTCTAATTTGATATAGAGTGCAAATGGCATCATTTTAGTCCTATTGCTCCAAAAAATTACCTTGATTTTACTTGTTTATTTTAAATGAATTGTCGTAGTATCTTCAAAAAAAATTATTAAAAAAAAATCTATTTTCAATTAATTTGGACAATAATAGCCTGATATGAAAATAAGATAGTAGAGATGCGAAGAAGTATTTTATGTGTGCAAATATTGACTCATCAGCTAGCTCCTTGGTTGGAGTAGTTATTTAGTTCGTCCTTTATTTCTTGTAAGAAAGACTTGTGTAGAAATCATTTTAATAGAAATTAAAAACCATTAAAGTCTCATTGCATATCGTATTTTTTGTTTCCCTAATTGATTGTGTAAACCTAAAAGGATTAATTGTGATTTGTGCCTATGGCCCTATAGGCTTGTTTACATGTGAAGAAGGGTGTTGGAGTATGATACCTGTGCATTATAAACCAGTTTCAACTTTCAAAAGACTTTATAATTTAAAATGGTATTAAAACAATGATTCAATCACTTAGAGTAAGTTTGGTTATTGATTTTTTGAAAGCCATTTTGTTCTAAAAAACAAGGAGAATAAGGAAAACATGAAGAATACGTTTGATTTTCATTTTTTTTTTTTTGTTTTTTGTTTTGAATAAACAAAGAGACATAGTAAACTTTAAATTAAGAGAATAAGAACAATTTTAAGTTTTGTGTTTTCAAAAACGATTCTCAAGAACAGGTTTTTAAAATAATAACCAAGCAGACCATTACTCTTTGAAAAGAGACTTAAGAAGGTTCCTAATTGGACATAGACTTTAAAATGGGTCAAGTATGAAGGTTGAGACACCACCTATCAAAAGTCGCAGATGCATGTGAAACTACATGACAAGCTTCTTTTAGATTTTTTTATAAGTTACGGGCGAGACTTTAAAATGGGTCAAACATGAAATTGACCGCCCGACACACCTATCAGTCATGAATGCATGTGAAACTACATGACAAGCTTCTTTAAAATTTTTATAAGTTGCAGGCAAAGACTTTAAAATGAGTCAAGCATAAATTGACACTACCTATCAGTCGTGAATGAAAGTGCTAATATGGGACAAACTGTTTTTATTTTTAAGATGATTTCAGATTAACAAAGACTTTAAAATGAGTTAGGTAGGGGCAATTATTTAAGTCATTTTTGTTGTTCAAAAGTCGACATTACCAATCAATGTGACACCCCCCTATCGGGGTCCCGTTGACAACTCGTCAGCCTGTGGAAACCGGTGGGTGTCAGGTAACCCGATGCCACACCATCATGTCCCATTATCGATATCCATACTTTGGCGCAAAATGGGATGGGGTCTTATTTCTCGTATGGGAAGCTCTATCCAAAATACAATATCTGTATAACATTACATTAAATGACCCTAGGACTCGACATACCACACTCTCGACCCCATTCAACCATACCCTCAATACTATACATGATATGGTGATATGTTTACAAGAGTTCAATTATACACTCTTACAAAAAATGATATATAACCCGAACCTTGGACCTTGGCAAAATCTTACGGGTGCAGTACCCACGTAGCTCTTGTCTTGCAAACGACTTTAACTCTCGAAACTCGCGAGTTAGGCCAGAGCAAAACCCTAGTGAAATCCCAGCTGGAGAAAAGTTGCTTTTCTTCTCCCTCCTCTCTCTCTCTCTCTCTCTCTCTCTCTAACATTTGGTCTAGATATTTATGTGAGATCTTTTTTGATATCTCACAGATATATTTCTTGATTTTTTTTTGTTTTTTTTAGATATTTCTTGTATTTATACATGTGACACGTGGCTCAAATCGCGCCGCCCATCACGCTTCCCGGTCGTTTACGCCCGAAACAATTTATTTTCGTCCCAGTTTTGTTTCATCTATATTAAATGGACATTCTTTAAATATTTGACATTTTCAAGTTTCTCAAAATCTCGTTTTGGCGGGATCATTTCGGCCTCGTATCTAAGTGTGGTGAAAATCCGATTGTTTATTGCCCGAAGTCGCATGGGTGACTAGATTTCGTGAGACGATTCTAACGGTGAAGTTTGTTTCATCATCCAATATCTAGAAAGAATTCTGAAAAAATTACCATTTTGCCCTTTCTATCAAAAATTCAAATTTCTAGGTTTTTTTTCTCGGGTCTTACAATCAAAGTGTGATACGTTAAAACTCTGAGACAAGTTTTTATAAGATGATTTCAAAGTCGCCAGTACAAACAAATACTTTGTTTATTTTCAATAGAAAATTCACACACTTATCAATGTCTTACATTCTTAGAAACCCAACACTTATTATATATACAAAAAAAAAAACTTACCTTTTATTTTTAGAAATTCCTTGAAAGGTTTAACATTAAATATTTAATTTTTAGTATTACGATTTTAAAAGCAACTGTATTTTCCAAAAAAAAGTGGGAATTAAATTACATATCTATTCAAAAGCTTAAGCTTCTTAGAAGTGATTAAATTGTCATTTATCTATTTAGCTATTCAACATTTATTATTAAGAAATGCAATGGTATCTTATTTATATGAAAACATGTTACACTTGCCACTTCAATTTCATATACCTTAAAATAAATGCAATTTTTATATAAATTTTACTTTATACTTGAAGAAGGTTATCTAGAGGATATATAATCATTTCAAAAATTATCATGAATCTTTAATATAATTTAATAAGTGGAAGCCTATCTATTTATTTGGATTATTTTTAGTTGATCAACACTTCTGCGAGTTCACAAAGTTACTAATCATGTGAATATTTAGTCAAGATTTTTTCATGACAAATAATAGTAGAAATATAATCTTTTAGTAAATTTCCTATCGAATTGATAGGTATACAATCAATTTAATATATTTTGATCATATCTATCTCACTTCAATTGGATCACTTGTAATACATTATTGTCACCCTCTTTGTATATTTGTAAGATATTTAGTACTACAATTTTAATGAATGAGCCCATCTATAAATGCCTTCACCTACATCAAATATGATATTGACATGGGTGACTAATATAATATGAATAGCAGAGATTTCATGATAACACATGATGAATTTTCTACCTAATGAACATGATATGTATCACGAGTGAAGTCATAAATTAAAGTTTTTAAAGATGTTTTGGAATTGGTGAAGACTTTAAAAATAGATTAATTAGGAGGATTTTTTTTTTTTTGTCTTAGAAAAGTTGATAAAACCTATCAGATTGAGCAAAAGACTAAACGGATCAAGCACAGTATTTATTTAGGTTGTTTTTTTTTTTTTTTTTTTTCATATTTTGGAAGTTGTGATACCTATAAAAAACCATGGATTCTATAAAGTCATAAATACATGTAAATTATCACGACAAGTTTTTAAATATGATTGAATTTAAAAACACCTTTTTTGGAAAACAAAAAATTGAGAAAGACTTAAAGGGCCAAGTGGGACAGAATTATTTTGTTTTTCTATTAAGAAGATGGCAATACTTATCAAATTGAGCAAATACTAATTTAAATCAAGTTAAACATGAGTAATTACTTTAACATTTTTTGTTAACTCGCTTTTGTGGCTATATTTGTAAAAATCCCAAAAAAAAAATATGTTGTTAATTTTGAAGATATTTGAATATGTTTCTATTATATTGATAAGTTAAAATAAATAAAATTTATTTGAAATAAAAAGAAATAAATAATATATGATATTTAATTTAATTTTTATTTTCTTAAATTTATTTTCTTTTACTTTTACTTCATGTTTTCTTTCTCTTGCAATTTTCCCTCAAAATTTTGGGAATCAAAGATAGGCTAAATATATTTCTTCAAGTAATAGCATTGATTCTAGAACGACAAGACATCAAAACAGGCATGGCAGAAACAGGCTTAAGAGATTTTCCTCTTCTGATTTTCGCGATTTGCCTAAGCTTCACAAATGCATTATATTGTTGAACACAGTTATCTCCCCATAAATTATGATTATCAATGCATAACCTGGAATGTTTTATTAGTGAAGCTTGTGAACAATATTTTTGTTTTCTCGGGTTGTGTTTTATTGTTTGATGTTAATGCTAAATCTGGTGAGGGATAAGATATACAAATGCTCTTGATGTTTGGTTATATGTGTAATTTGACATTTTAAACTTTTTTTTTTGGGTCCAATGTTATCCCTAACCCTTGTTCCGTAGTTCAAATATACTCATTTCATCAACAGAATGAACAAATGAGCAAACGAGGGTCAAACACCGCTGACATGTCACCCATACACATGGAAAATTTTGTTGATGTCATAAAACTCTTTTTAAATCAAAACTTTACTTCAAACATATGAATCTCGATTTGTTCCTGAAACCCTAATCTACAATTTCCGCCCAATTTCTTCCCCCATATACCAGATGGTGAAAACCTAATCCCTAAACCAGGGAAAATACGTTTGATTTCCATTTTTTTGTTATGAAAAAACAAAGAGACATAGAAAATACTAAATTGAGAGAATAAGAACAATTTTCAAAAAACACTAAAATAGTGTTCTTTGTGTTTTCAAAAATTGTTTTCAATAACAATTTTAAAAACTATAAACCAAACAGACCGTTACTCTTGGAAAGAAACTTTCTAATTGGACAAATACTTTAAAATGGGTCAAGCATGAAGTTGACACCACCTATCAAAGTCATGAATGCATGTGAAACTACATGACTTTCTAATGGGACCATTACACCATAAATATAATATATTTTTATAAATATATTGAACAATAAAGAAGACAAGGTAAAAATATTTCACATTCCCAGTGAGATAGATAATGTAAGACCCGAGAAATTCCAAATTTTGGAAAAAGGGCAAAATCGTAATTTCGTTACAAAATTGTTATTTAGCTAAAAAAAATCCGTAATTTATTCTCTAGATCTCGGATGTGAAGCAGTTTCTGGAATCGTCTCAAAAACTAGTTAGCACATAAAAATTTAAAATTAGATTAGAGACGGTCGAATTTACACGTTTTTCGAGCATCGTTTGGTCTTAGTAAAATGATTTTAATGTGAGAGTCACATATAGCAGTACTCATGTGCCATAAGTAGTATAGTAAGAAATGATGAAAATGGACTGATAGAGATAGTGCAGAATGTAGCTTGGGAAATGAAGGGACATAATAGGCATTTTGGGATTTGTTTAAATTCTTAAGAAGACAAAAATAAGGCAGCGGCTTGTCTTCTCCCAAGCGAGGAAACGTGGGGGAGGAAGAAAAAGGGAGAATGATGCGGGAGGTTTTGGATCTCTCATTTTCTAGAGATAGTGTCTTCCTTCTCTCCTAAAATATCGCGCGATCGGCGAGTCGGCGGAGTCTTCGAACGAAGAGGCTTGCTCTACGCGGAGAGGGCTTCGGCTTAGATTGCGGTTGTGAGTTTGACAAACTCCAAGAGGTAAGGGTTTCTCCCTACTTGGGTTTCACATGTATTTAAGTGTTACCAATGATTCGGTTTTGCTTAGGGGCCTTAGATAGCCGTTTGATCGGTTCCAAAACTTGGAGCAGAGATGTTAGTTTGAAACCCATGTGGACGGTCCGTGGCTTGTCACGGGTTGATAATAGTTCCCTAGTTTGTGCTGATGTGTGAGGCTTGAATCGGCGAAATCTGAGTTCACAAAGTGAGCCAGGTAAAATTATGTCTTAATAAAGACGATAACCTAGGGTTTTTCTTTGTTCACAGAAAGCATTGGTCACGAAAGGTATTTTTGTGAAAATATGTGTTTGGTGGGTGATTTAGAATTAAATTGCTCGTGTTTGATCGTTAGTACAGTGAGCTAATTTTGATGTGGAAATGTGGAATTTACATGACATGATTGTGTGAATTGAATGTTTGTAAATATATGCATGTACATATATTTACGTGTGAATTAGGCGTATTAGGTGGCGTACATGCATTCCATATGCCTTTGGAGGTTATCACAGGGTATAGGAGTTAGTGCATGAGATGAGTCTAGAGAAAATGGTTCGGAGGGTAGTCTAAAATATTAATTATCGGAGGGTAGTCTAAATGAAAAATATCAATCGTCGGAGCGGCCCAATTGATATTCATCGGAGGGTAGTCCACAAACAAATAATATATCAATTGTCGGAGCGGCCCAATTAATATATATTCATCGGAGGGTTGTCCACAAACTAACAAACATCATTCTCCTCCCGAGGCTTAGGCGAAGTGTGAAGTAGTCGTGAGGACTCGGGATCTGAGTTTGTCATGTAGACATTCAAATGGGATCATACATTTTCTTGAATGTATGTTTTATTTTGGAACATTACCTTCTGCACTTAGGTGTGGAGAGTAGCCCATAGGGTGATTTCACTGCGAACGTGGCTGCCTGTCAGGGATACTATTTCTGCAGTGCGGGGCGTGCGAGACGGTTAGATCACAGAGGTAGCTTTGAAAACTTGGGTGTGGCTGGCTGTTGATGTTTACATGTATTAGAATTCGGTATTTTTAATATATGTTGTATAAGAGTAAAACATTTGAACTCTTACAACTATTGGATATAGTTGGTATGTTTTTATGGATATTGTAATATGGGCCCAAGAGGCCGTTTTTATCCATATTTGTATCATTTTGATTATATTGGACTGCTTGGGACAGGTTTCATGCAGGTGATATATTTGGGTAGAGCTTCCCGTACAAAGGAGACTCTGCCCGATTTTCAGAAGTGGCGTCGGGTAACCCGACATTCACTTGTATTCCGCGGGTTGACGGGTAGTCAACGGACCCCCGGGATTTGAGGCGTCACAGATAAAGTTTTATGGTATTCTAAAAAACAAATGGATTAATGATCAACCATATTTTTACTATGTTGGTTGTCTTGAAACATTTTTAAAGAGTTATGGAAGCTTGGAAAATAGTTCCTTACCAAAAGTTTGATTAATTTACCCTATAGGATTAATGGTAATCCTATATTATCTCTCATTTTGTTTCATTAATTTCCTTTTATTATCTCTATTTTTTTTTCTAAGCAAAGAAAATTTGGGTACATATCTGAGTTCCTCCCTAAGCATGGATCGATTATTTTTATAGTATGATAAAATTATTCCATAGTGAAAAGAGAAAAATTGTTTTGTTATGATAGTGATTCAAAAGATGTTGCGGTAAGTGATGCGACCTTTGTCATAGGAATGTTGCGACTAGTTTTCTTGTGTTATGCGACCTATTGGATCAATTTGTGATAGATCTACTGAGTAATGTAATTCAACGAGATAAAATTACATGCATAAACTCACAGCATACAGAAAAAAACCAGTTGGTTCTGAGGTTTGACGGTACATCTAGTGGACATGCTCGAGATGCGAAAAGTTATATTATATATCAATTAGGTTACTTTGGTCTTACATGAGACAAGACTCCCCCTTTCTCTAATGCCCTCTTTTGCTTAATTCTCTTATATTGAAACATAAAATGAGATCCTCTCATTCCCCCAACCACATCTAGACTCCCACAAGCCTAAATTCTCTCCATAAACTCATGTATACATAAACATAACACTCAATGCTCATGGAAACTCATCTTTCTTTGAATCTTGAACTTCAACCCTGATCTGGTCCAGAGGGATGCTTTGAAACGTATTTTGGTGCTTATTTATTTTGGTCCAGAGGGTCCCTTATTTATTTTGGTCCAGAGGGTCCATTATTTATTTTGGTGCTTCATAATCTTTTTAAATATTCCTCTTGATTTGCAAGATGATCTCCAATATGTGTTTATTGTAGGTTCCTTAAGCTGTTGCAGGTATCCCTTTATTATCTAGATTTTATTCCATAAATATCATAATGAATATTTGCCTCCCATATAAAACTCACCAAACGTGATCCGATCTTCCAGATTTGATTTGCTCAATATTATCTTTTAGTCTTCCTTATTTGTCCCATGGAATATTGCCTCATGATTTGCAGAATATTTACTTCAAAATCGAATTTGACTGAATATGGAAAGTTTTGTCACACAATTTGATGCACCAACTTGTGAGACAACAATTGCAGCATCCCTTGTTACACCCCCTTATAGCCCTAATTAAACGAGTGAAACATGTAGCACAATTTTACCTAAGATCATACCAACACATTTTCCCTAACACAGCAATTTTTTTATTTCTTTTTATATGTTCGAAGCAAACATAAGATCAGATTGTTGACTTGCTGCTAGGCAATAACTTTAAAAGGAGTCAAGCATAGGTAATTATTTTGGTTGGTTTTGTCTGTTGATCAGTGATCTTATTCTGCCAGCTATTTAGTATGAATAAACCATTGCTTCTCCTCTCAACATATGTCGGATCCCCAAGAATGACATAACTTTATCTTTTCTTCCAAATTTCTTTGAGATCAATTAGTCTTAAATCTCTTTATTAGATATATATATATATATATATATACAACATATGTACAAGTAGTGTTTGTGAAATGGACTTCTTGTATCAACCGAAGTTCACTAAAAAAAGAATTGTAACTTTAATGCCAGAAAACATGTTCCACGAAAGGCGCAATGGCATCAGCAGTCAACAATTATCACTCAGCGGTCAACAATCTGTCAGTCCGAAAAATGTCAGGCTGGAAAGTTACAGATTTTAAATTATCCGTTAGCAATTATGGTAAAAGCCACTGTCAAAAAGAAGATTCACTATTTTTCTACAGTTGAGCACAAAAGCGCATGAGGTTGATAAGAAACATTTGCGCCAGTCCCCATCCCGAAGGGTAATAGCGTAGCACGTAAACGCTGGGAACACGGAGCGCCAATGTATCACGCAGTTTTGCGGCTATGCCGATCCTTTCCTCGCAACTTTGTGCAAAGATTTGCGTTCTCGCCAATCAATAGCGTCAAAGTGAAGAAAGTCCTTTCGCCCGGCTTTTAGTTTACCTCGCATCACGCCTTCCTTGCTTTTAAAAGTTTTTCCTTTCGCTTCTTGCAGCATATTTCTTCGTCATCCAAATGCTTTCGTTTATCCGACCTTCATTTCGTCACGCCAACATCTTTCGTAAATTCTTCAGCGAGTTACCAGAAGAGACATCAGGCGGCGCGTCCACGCGCCCAGAGCTGAACCCAGACGAAGTTTATATTCGTTCAAGATTCCTTCATGAATAACTGAGGCTGCAGCTAGCTCTTCAGTTTTAGATGCTTCCCATCAGACAAAAGAAGCTCCTGGTGTCCTAAACAATCTCCTGAAGTAAGAAACCCAGTGTGGGAACGGAGATATCTCGATAGAAAGGAGCTTCCACTGAAGTGCAGACTACGGTGCTTGCCACTAAAGTATGGGGTTCACAACAAAAAAGGCGCCTCGTGAGACTTCACCCTTCGCGGGATTACATGGTATTCTTTCAGCGGCTCACCATGCGATATCCTCATTCTCATCGAAGCTTTCGCCTCCTCAGATCAACCCGTGACGAGCCTTAGTCCAATGGGAAGATCTTCGTACCAACCAGCGGTAGCTACTAGTAAAGTGTAGATGTTTCCCATTGACCTTTAGCTTCCTGGTTCCGTTCGAGTCTGGCTTGAGGCGCAAAGTAGCTCTGGAGGGTGCAGAGTTCGTGAGTGGACTCCGACCAAGGGCACTGCCAGTCATTATAGATTCCCTGGTAGCGGCCACCGGCACCCCAAGTGGTCGTAAACAGCAGTGACCCCACAAATGCGCGTTTTTTTTGAAGATCAATTCTTTTCTGATCGGAGAGTTTTTCAGCAGAGTTGAATAGATAATTCATCGAAGCAGAAGTTCGATTTAATCCGGAAGAGTTCGGGGCTATTAACGGGAAGCATCGTACCAACCCAGTTACTAGTTTCAATGCTGGCACCGCAGACGCTCCCATCGACCGTAAGACCTGGTGTGTCCCCGGTCCTAACTCTTGATATGAAGAACTCAGCTGGACAGATGATATCCATGAGTGAGTTTCCAATCGGGTGGTGCCCATGAGGTGGTCACGGCGGTGGTCTCATCCACGCTTGCCTTTATATTCACACTGCTATTTCAAAAGTTGAACAAGATCAGAATACTCTTCAACATGCAGCGCCAACCTGATAATCAAACCCACTTTTCTCTCATCTGGTGGGCGGACGTAATTTTCGCCATCATTGGTTCTGAAAGTGGTTTGTCATAGGTTAGAAGCGTTCCAATTTAAATCCTTCAGAGTTGTGGTTTGAGATAGCACTCCAAAATCTCACTTTGCATCTCTCCCAAACCTCCTTACCCACTGACTAACAACTCCTCCAGATGGAACTATTCAACTAATATCGCAATATTCAAACTTGACCACACCTGGATTTCGCCCTAATCATTTCAACGTGCAATACCCAAATAACTAAGCCTTTAACATCACTTAGCTTTCATCTTCGGGCTTCTAATAATTTTGAGGGTCAATTCTTCCTTTTTTTGTTAGAATTTGAAAAACTTAACTATTTTGTGGCATTTTTATGAATGAGCTTTCTCGTTCCATTCTCAAGAATTGATTGTTAAGATCTCTAATCCATCTTAGATCGTCATTTACCGCCTCACGTGCTTCACCTCTTTTCCATAGGTAACTCGAGAATTTAACTACATTGCTCTTGGTGTAAACAACCGTTCCATTTCTCCAGTAAATTGATATCGTTAAATCTCTTAATGATCGCGGATCAATAACAACAATCTCAATGTCCAATCCTTCCATAGGCTTCAGGAACAACCAGAGCGACTCATGCTCATCAAACTATCTCGGCCATCTCGAAGAAATTGATCACAGCAGATTCTTTAACATTCACTGTTGGTCATCAGTCCTCACCGGTCCAATCCCTCCTTCAGATAGGTAATCGAGAATCCTTAACCACATCGCACTGATGTAAGCCTAAACTATCCGTTCCATTCCTCGCCAGAAACACTGTTAAGATCTCTTACCCATCTTGATTTGTTTGCTTAGTTTAACTTCACTTAGCTCATCTATTATTCACTTCATAGGAAACTCTGGTCTCACACCTTTAACTCATTGGACTCTGTCATAACAAACTCGCTGGTGCCCTTCCTCCGAAATGAATAATTTCTAATTAATTTGAATATTTGTAACAAGCGAAATAACTTGATTGGCCAACTACCACGATTCGCTGCAGAAAGACTAAATTTTACTCATTGGAACCATTTCACTGGGTCCTATACTTAAGAGTTTGAGCACTGTACTCATGAGCTCAGAGTTCTGTCAAAGAAACCAACTTATTCTTGAGAGAGGATAATAAAGCTAGGTATACCCAACCCGAATTATATCGATCTAAGAATAATTTTTATGGCGAGCTTTCAGAAATGGATGGTAAATAAACTAACACACTTTGAACATCTCCACATCATATATGAGAGATAGCCTTGTAAGATACCACCTCAACTTCCTGAGAGCCAATTTCCAATTACAACGGACTTGATCTTTCCTCAAACCATTCGAGTTTTGAACATCCCAAAAGAATTGCAGAGGTTGCTTCCTATCGCTCTAATTGTTGTTGATTAATAATATCTTTTTCGTAGCTAATTCCTTTGAAATTGGGGGAAAATTAGCAGATCTTCAAACCCTTGATCAGAACAAACAACTTATGGGGCCAAATTCCCAAAATAGTCAAGAACTAATAAAATTATCGCCCTGAACCTGAGTGGGAATCATTTGGGGGATAGTATCCACTTAACTCAGAAAGATGGATTGCTCGGGAGTCTTGATCGGTCAAATATGTCATAGAGATTCCATCACATTGAGAGTTACGCATTCCGAGACGTTTGACCCTCCTCATAACCAGCCGCACCATCCTTACCACACTTTGATGATCCGATAAGCCTGACATTCGCTATAGAGATCCTACAATCAGGCTCAGGTCCTTCTCCCCAACATCAAAAGCCTTCGCCCCATTCGCCGAGGCATTTTAGAAACAATAAACAGCTCCCCGTAGCAATAATGCTACTCATCTCGCCATGCCACAGAGGGAAGGCCAATGGGTGCCACTTTCGATCATACTACTCCTCATGAGCACTCTATTGTTCTTATTCGCTTATTATTACGTATTCATTCAAAATCGAGGAAGAAAACAACCAAATCTACACTGGGGTCGCCGATATTGGGAAGATCTATTCAAGATAGACATGATGGTACTTGCCAGATGAGCACATCAAGGCTGTGGACCGATAATTTGCCTAAACAGCAGGTTGGGATCGGAGGATATGGCACCGCTTACAAGGCCGAGTCATTAAAATGGTCTGGCAAGGCCGCGCAGTTTCATTTACTACCGGATCAGAGTGGTGGGAGATATGGTCGCATTTGAATAAAAGCGATTCATTTAACACAGACAGATCGCAATACCGGGCTAAGCTTACGCTTCGCTCATTCACGAGAACTCATTTCTTGATTTATGATATGAGTAGAGTCGAGAAAATATCTTCTGAAGCAACCATGAATAGCTGTTGTAAAAATCTGACGGATTGTGATGGCTAAACATTGTATAGCAGCAAGTTTTCGTGATTTTATATGTAATTTATGATTTGTTTCACTTCCGCAATTCATCGAGACACAACCAAAGAATACTGTACCTGCTGGGACTGCATTATGAAGCTCATGTCTCCGACTTCCAAGACGGCTAGCTTTTATAAAGCTGACTTATCTGTTAATTTTCTGACTCATTTAGTGAACTTGGTTACACGCTCCAAAAATTATTTTCTTAATTAGCATGCTAGTTATACTGTTATAATTTCTTAAAGAGTGAAAGGCAGCATAGACAATCTTTCATCATAACTGCTACAATATTAAAGGTGGATAACAAAACGGATGTTTCATAGCTGGGGGTTGTAACAAATATACTGTTGGGAAGGGCATCCCCGGTGAACTCATCTCGGTCACGCCTCATTTCGGGTACGATCCATCTTCATCCTCATCCTCTCATTATCGTGATCGCCGGTTCACTGGTTGCTGAATGATGTTAGAGCGATAAAGCGCCCCTCACTTCCCGTGATGGCAGAGCTGAAAGCAGAGCGCAGTAGAGATAGCATTAGCATGCTATGTGTCAATCTCAATTCGCTAATCTGCACATTGGTTAAGAACACTTCACAGTACGGTCATCATCGAAACCGCTTCATGACAGATTGGTGAATCGCTTGACTGTTATGGCAAAACTAGCCGACTTGCCTCACCTTCATGTATTGTTCCTTATCATCCGGTGGAATTTGATTATCTTTATTTAGACTGAAAACTTTTTTCTTTGGTTCTCGCTTTACACCGGACCACTAAACACAGATGCAAATTTTACCACCATGCCCTGCCTCCGGTGCTTCCGATCATCTCTCTCGACCGTCATTTTCGGGAGAGATCTGATGCACTTCAGTTTGAAATGAAGGGCCGCTCCTGTGGTTCACGTCCTGCGCGGGAAACTATACCGGCACCATAATACTAGGTGCTTTTATGGCCGCTAATTTTTTCCTTCCATTTTTCTCAACATTAGGCCTTTAATCGTTTGTTTCGCTTGGTCATGCTCGCGGATAGCTCGACCTGTGGAATTCAGATCCAAGAGGGATCACAGTGCACGGTCGCTTTCTGCCATACTTGATGCGAGATTTGATCCTTCAACCATTGATGTCCTTATGGACACAAAGATGTTCTTTTCCTTGTTGAATATTGTAATGTTATTTTATTTTTATTACTTAGCATCTTATCAATCAGAGAAATGGTGTTTAGAGAACATCAATATGGATATTACAATCCATAAGGGAGGTTACTTTTCTCACTCTTGTATTTTTATTTTTATTTTTGGAAACATTTCTGAATGAATTGTTCTAACGGTCTACTAGAAAAATGACAAAATAATCATTATTAAGTAAATATATATAAAGATTTGACTGAAATAAATTAGAGAACTTCTCCGTATCTCTCTCTTATCAACGGGTTCTTCCTTTTTATTGGTCATGAGCACAAACTAGCTGATAGCCTCATCTGGTGTGATTTCTTTTGTTTTATCATCCGTGAATGATTGATTTTATTATGACAGAAAATCTCTTTTTTCTTTGTCTCTCACTTTATTAATTCAATTATAAATTATCAGATATGCACCTTCACAATATAGTCTTCGCTTCTGAGGGCTTCGATCATCTCTTGATCCCGCTTTGCTTTTCAATAGATTTGGGTTCATTTGGTGACACAAGCATGTTCTATTGTTTTAATATTAGAAGAAATATTGTTTTTATAACTTAGTAATTCAAATGAATCAGAAATAGTTTAGAGAATATCATTATTGAGCTTTGATACTGTAATCCTCGTATTAATATTTTGATATTGTAAGTATTTGTTATGAGACCACTACGATATTTTTTTTTCTGGTTTTTCAGATGATGTGCTAATGGACTCACTTTGTAGATCTCAGATAAAGTGTCCTAATTACGACTGAACACATAAAATTTCTCATTTCGAGAGCCCGTAGAGGCCACATAATCAAATCTACTTAAGAAATTCCGCAAAGCTCCTACACCGTCACCTCTCTATTATAGGTTGAAGTTCTCACAGTTTCTCAAGATTAAGTTTTTCTTTCAGTGAATGTTTATGTTAATCACATACTTAGGTGCCTTCTTACCAAAGGTTTCTTAGTCAGGTATAGTAAATATATGCCTAATCTATCATTTCATCTCAAGATCTCAGATGTCTAAGTTTGCTTCAATGAACTTTTTTCAATTTTGAACTCTTTAGAACTTCATCTCTGTAATTTTCTGTTATCTACTCTACTTCTATAAAATTGCCTCTGCTCTTTTTAGGATGTGTGCTCCACTTCATCATCGACAAACAGATTTCCCCAGTGTGCCTTCACTCGATCATGCCGATCTCTTCCATATTTTCGAGAGGCCCACCATTTATTTAATTTAAATTTATGTAATTATTTGTCTATAATTTAAGTTTAAAATATTTCGAATTTTTTCATTAGACCACACCAGCGGGCCGCTTTTATGACATTTGGTGTAACAAAGGCTATCTACAAGCTGCTTTGTCTAATTATGTGAAAGCTTAGGTGGAAGTTCTCAAATGAAGATATAAAGCTGGAGATAATAAGACATTCTTCGCCCATGGATAAAATTATGTGAGTCGATTTGTTTCTGATGCATGCTTTTATTCTCCTTTTAGAGACTAGCAATAGTTTCCCCAATTTTCTCTCTATTGTCCTAACTCATTTAAGCCAATCTAAATGCATCCAAAGCCTGATTGCTGCAGTGACTTAGATTTGCCTTAATTTTATTTTCCGGGGTTCCCAAATTTTTGTCAATGTTATCTTTAAAGTTTTTAATTTAGGAGTACCTTATTCCATAAAATCGATTCTCGACAGCTAATAGTACATCACCATATCGAGTCGCTTTGATTTCATCCTTTCTCGTATTTCTTTCTTTATGTCTAATGTCAATGTATCATAAATTAGCTTTCAGATCCGTTTTAGTTAAATTTATAGCTGTTTCACTGTTCTGATTCCTGTGTTCTCTTTATTCTAAATTAATGTGCAGTAAATATCCACTACTCTCATTCTTAAACTTTAAATCTTTTCACCATATATTTTACCTCGAATCATGCATTCTACCCAGTAAGAATTACCTGCTTTAGATCTCTATCCTGTGGGAATTGCCTTCACCTCTTTCTCTATGAGATTATGACTGGTTTTGGTCTTCAACACAGGATGTTATAATAATACTAATATAGCGTTAATAGTTACAGATTTAATCGACTTATATCATCATTGATCTTTTTTCGTGCTCACATGTTATTTCTCATGTTAATGTTTCACTCATAGTTTCAAACATGTTAGCTACATAACACCAACGACAAAATAAATATAAAACTGTCTTAAAAAATATACACTATAGGTATTTCTCATATGCCAAAAGATTTGGGCTTCGTTTATAATCCTAATCATTACAGAATGTTTCGATATTTACAACAATTTATTTTGATGGGAAAGCATTAATTTCAGGAGTTATCTCATTTAATGTTCTAACTACATAATTAAATCCATTTCTTCGCAAAGACATTTCACCGATATTAGAAGAATTTGGTGATGACTTCGATTTGGTGGTGCAAATAAATTGGCACTTCGCCCCCGAGTCATGTTTGGCATTATATCACGTGTTCGAAAGTGCTCTACAATCGGAGACTATTCTCACAATAGTCATCTCAGGTCACGATCCCCGCAGCCCTGATTCAACTTTGAGAAAATGGCAAAAACCATTAGAGGTCATCCGAACGATCTCCTGGCTTCCCGCGAAACTGTCACGCTTCCAAAGAAAGCCGCTCACTCACGATAAGGCGTCACGACAGATCTCCATGTCTTCAAACATCCACGCAGTTGATCCGAGGATTGCCATTGCTTACAAAGGGTGCCTTGGTGGATGCCAAATAGTATCAAGCAGAAGGATTGAGAGTGTGGAGTCAATGCTGATATGAATCAGGTCTCATTTTTTTCTGTGTCCCCTTTAACATTATGAGCTGGAAGCATGAGTCAGAGAAGCAGATATTTCATTGCACTGAGATCGATCCTATTAGCGAAGGAGGTTTCGATCATAGTTGACAAAGATCCCTCCTCATCCTTCTGATCCCCGCTACCGCTATCATCATCATCAGCCAGCAGTCGATTATGATGGTGTTTTTCCTCACCTCCCTTGATGAAGTGGGTGAGTCAACTAGTGGGTTGCTGTGGAAGATAGGCATCAGCATGCTTATGTGTCATCCTAAATCTTTACTGTACTATGCAATAGATTTAGGTGAGCGCTTCACTTTAAGTGGCCAACATTAACTATCAAACCAAGCCCATGATTTATATCAGGAACCACTTATTTTGAGTGGCAAACCAAATGACTATCCTTTACTTCATGTGTATTTTTGGTTATCTTCCGTAACGATTGATTTTATTTACACTAAAAATTTTTTTTCTTTGTCTCTCCATGTATAATCACTAACAATTGTCATGATGTTCCACAGATCTATGTCTCTACTTCGAGGTTTGATCATCTCTTCAGATCCGTCTGTCTTGGAGACTGACAATCAGAGTCTGGAACAGTTACTAGTTCCTCAGGGCTCATAGATGTCCTATAAAGGAAAAACTGGAGTTCTGTATACACATTGTGCTTACTTGGCTGCTAGTTTTTCCTTCCATTTTTCCAATATTGGTTTAACTGTTTGCTGTTTTGGTCATGCCCTATGGTGATAACATCAGGAATCCATCCAGCTCCAATGCCGTTTCTTCACATACTTTGATGGAGATCATCCTTCAACCCATTGATGTGCTTTAAGGGACACAAAGATGTTCCTTTTCCTCAAGAATATTGAATGTTATTTATTTTGCAACTAGTAATCGGGACCAGGAAACACCCAGCTTTAGAGAACATCATTATTGTTTTCGAGCAGCCTGTAATCCCAGGTATTGTCATTTTTCCAATTTATTTATTTTATTTTTTTGAAACAAATTGAAGAACATTCTCACGGTAAACGGAGAAAATGACCAAAACAAATAATTGCTAAAGCACAGTAAAGATTTGATCAGAAAACATCTATGTAACTATTCAGACTTTCTCTTATCAATATCTCATATTAGAGCACAGGTGAGATTTCAGTTAGAAGGAGACTGGCATCTACTACACCTTAATTTTTTATGCCATCTTCCTATTAGCTCTCGGGCTTCTCGTACTTAGTTTTTCAGTTAAATTTTCCAATATTTCTTTTTTCTCAAGAATAAACTGAAATTTTCATATGAAATAGCTTGAGTACTTGAAATCTATCAACGTTGTAATGTACCTGGATCTGTGCTTGAGTAGATTTTCTCAGAGCCCAACTTTTTCTCCATTCAATCATCGCATGGCCTATGAATGCTCTGAAACTATCGAACACATCACCAGTTATAGTCAGTCTCATTCACTCAAGCTTTCACTGTCAGCTCATGAGAGTATTCTCCTCAGAGTCGGATTGGCGATCACCCCATGTAGTGAGACCTGTTTTCTCACATTGGGGAGGTTCCTTTCTCCAGCCTCTCTAGAGAGCTTGTGTTACGACCAGACTGAGAATTCCGAGAGGCCATGAAGAATAATTCCAAACTAATAGCTGTAATTCTTCAGATAGCTCCCAAATATTCACCTTTCTCTGAGAGCTTAAATGAAGAACCCATTGAGCTTCCTCAAGACATTTTCTTCAAGAGCTGGGGCGTTAATCACAACTTAAGCCTTCAAAGAACTTTTTTCTCTCGGCCCTCTCAGAGATGTGTTAGCCTGTATCACAGACTTCGAGAGCCTAGAGGCTGGGCACCCAACTCATTACCAAATTCCTTCGAGAAATAAAACATTCTTCTGATTGAAATAGTTCCTGCCATTTTCCTTCAGAGATTACTTTCTTCCTCAAAGAATAAGCAGGTTAACACATACCTATCTCCTGTTAACATCGCTTTCCACTACAAGAGTGCTATCTTATAAGGACACATTTTAGTCGAGCCAAAAAAAATTTGTAACTAAAATATATCTTTAGTTCTTCATATTCTTTGAGCCGCAACCAAAAGTGAGACTTAAGAGTATAGATCACAGACAGAACTGTAGTCAGCATACAAAGTGATCGTAGGGGGCGATATCATGGCCGGGAAATCTGCCAGAGTCACCAGGCGAGCACAAGAAGTGTGCTGATTCACTCACGGATTATGTTCAACATCTAGAAACATGATACTTCCGATCACTGATGCCATGACTATATCTCTCTATTTTTTAGTTTGCTACCACTTTGTATAATTTCAGATGACACACTTTTTCGGCCCTGTGTTTTTCAGGCTTCTTGTTTAGACGAGTTCCAAGTGGTTTGAAAAAAATATAGATTTTTCTTCGCACGAACTCCTCCACGACCGTGAAGGTCAGAGTAACGAGAAACATATGTGATCCTTAAAGATCTTGAGGTCATTTTCTTCTGATCTAAACTTCCATTAATGAATGATTTATAGTGAATTTAAAATCTATTATGATACAATTCAAAAAACACTACAGAAAATGGTTAATCAAATGCATAACCGTGTAGTCCAAGTGTGTTTGATAAATGTTTGAGAGAGACATAGAATATAGACTTAATAGAGTGAAAAATGTTCCAAATGAGAATTATCTAGTTTTAGATATGTTTATTATCTATGAATATTTTTTAATCATTTGTAAGATTTAGTACATCATCATGAATATATAGATAAAAGAATAATATAAGAGGTAGTAACACTCGTAGTTCAGATGAAGTTCACCAATTCTCAATTCTCATTAGTTCTCTTCCCATATCAAAAGATCATCAGAAGATGTTTATCAAGCTCGCCATTTATTTCACAAGAATCAAGCCATCAGTGGTGGACAGATCTTCATCAATTCACCAAAGATATCGTTTAGCTTGATCTATAGAACGTATACAAGAGAGAAAAATGGTATTCTTATTTAGCATTAACTAGATCATGAGTGGCCAGAGGTGATTTGTCGGGGTGGATCATGAATAGAGGTGATGAGGTTTGGGCCGGCCTTAGAGCTCCGTCAATGAATCTTCAGTAGAAAGTCATTGTATGTACAGATCGGTGATATTCCTCTCGTGCTTAGTATCCCGGATATTCCTTTATTACTAATAGAATGATAGTCTCATGCCAGTAGCTTCTCTGAATATAAGACATACACTGATATAAGATTAAAGTGCAGCTTTTCTCAAGACATTGGAAACAGTCTCTGACTCACAACATTCATGGTCAGCACCATAAAATAGATTAATAACTGATATTTGCCTTCTGTGGTTTCTCAAGTTTAATCGATTATAACCTCAGGTGTGTCTGAATTTCCTTCTTTAGTGGTGGCTTCAACTACATCAATATATTATTTGCTAGGGTCTTTATGTGTGCCGAGAAACCCAAAATGATCCTAAATTTAAATTTATCTCCTTTCGACCAGTTCTTCTCCACAACCAAGCCCACCAATTTCCCATAGAGAAAGCAGAAGTTGTTTTGAAGGAGACCAGAATGCAATTTGGTTAGTCAGACTTAACTCGCTGTAACAAACTGCCCACCGCGAACTCGAGCATGCCATAAAAGCCATACTAAGTTTCTGCATGGCTCACCGCGGGCCACGGCGCAAAACCATGGTGGCAGGAAACCCAATCTATCATAGCAAGAATCGACAAAGATTTATTTGAAGGCTTAGGGCAATAACTGCTTTTTGGAAATTGGTGCTTGAGCCTGGACTTAAAGAGCACTTCATATACAACAAGAATTTTTGGTTGGAATGAATATTCGAGAAGGTTAGTTCATGGCTGCTTTATTCAAAAGTGCTAAATACAATGAATTGGAACTAAAAACGTTTCATTATGGCGTGGTTTCAGATCCCAAGAAGAATGATACACACAAAAGACATGCAGAGTTCCCTGAACAAATTTACATTTATTTATCAGTGTTTCGTACAACTACATATATAACTATCACTTTCACAATTGTGGATAAATTAAAGAATCTATAATGTAGTTATTAAGAAACATATGTAAAGCAGGGGCAGCTTTGGCCAAGTACAGTCGCCCAAGCCGAGGAAATCAGTGAATCCCTTTTATAAGCATAAACTTTCTGCTTTCCATATCTCCCCACAGAATGATGATATTTATAAGACCGTCCAACAGGATGTCCCATATGAAGAGTCCAAATGGTGCTACATGTGAGCGCATATAGAGATATAAATGATTGTGAAAGCAAATTTAACAATGTCAGAAGAAAAGGAAGATTCAGTGAGGCCATATATAGTTTTTTCCTTATTCAAGATAAGGTATTGTATATATCGCACATCATACGCTTATTGCTTATTTTTATTGTTTGAAAATGAAGAACAAATTTAAGGGTCACAAGCAGTGGATAATGGCTTTTCGTCTTATCTGACCATTCAATCCCATCCAGATGAAAAGCCAAGGGTTCGGTGCAACATAATTATACCCTAAACATAACCTCGCAAATAAAAACGCACCATGAGTTACGCTTAGCTGGAGTCATCAAGATAATACTGTCCCGGTATGGATCTAAAATGATTTGCAGCAGCTTTTTTCAATTAACATTTGGCTTAACTTTGCAGCAATTCTCGCTCTTCCAATTTCTAAACATCGACCTAAGATATGCTTCATTCCTGGTCCGCATAAAAGAACTGGCCTCATTCTGAACTAATCATGAGAAGTCTTTCTTAAACTCCGTTTCGCAAATCACTAACACTGATTTGAGTGATTTGGCATGATCCAAAATGCTCTCACACCTAAACTTTTCATTTTTATCAGATTATACCACAAGATTTTTCTTAGTGAAACTATCTTTCTACCATGCGTGTTCGAATAAAGCTTCATATCTTCTAAAAAAGGCAAAGTCATGGAAGATTGCTTCAATGTATGTATTCGAAGTCTGGGTCTATGTGATGATTGACAAATCAACTATTGGCTATATATTTCCACTGTCCTCGGTATATGGTTTTGCTGAATATTTAGTATAATCACTAGAGAGAATAAAAATGCCGAAAATTAAAGGACATGAGTTCAGCTTGAGATATTCTTCAAATATATTGTGGGCCTTCTGCAAGATCTAAAGAACCTAAGTATACACAGTGAAAGTAGCAAAAAGGAATACAAAATTTTAAGGCAATTAGAAAATCATATCAGAATCCGAAATCCTTCCTAGAACATGTATCTTCATTTTTTCAATTTTCATTCTTCTCCTTCAGGATAGTTTTTTCAAACCAGAATAAAGATTTAAATGCATTACCGACATCGTACGCATTGCTTTCTCATTTTGAAGATCATCCGGCCGCAGCTCGGGGATCCAAAGAGAGGGTTGAATCGTTCATCAATAAAACTGGCAACATGCGCCTATTGCCAATATTGTATTGTTATCTATGTTGATCAAAGGGAGTGATTGAAGAAAAATATTTACAACATTTTATTTAAGTATTTATGAATTAGATTCTTTCAAGATTTGTTCTTGACCGGTTTTGCAATGGAATTTTTTTGTGATTGAAATATGAGATTCGCTTGTTTTTTAATCCATGGAATCTCACTCAATTCCATATTTGATTGGTTTGGTTACTCATTGCTGATGGATAAAGGTCATATCTTTATCAAATTAAGGGGAGTGTAGACAGGTATTCCTTATGGTCTAAGATCGAAAGATACATCTAAAAGATTCCACCTTCATATGGTGGTCAATAGCAGCCAAAAAAGAAAAAAAACCCATATGATATTCAGCCATTCGTTCTGGGACTGTTTTTGCAATGAATTTTTCGTGATGAAATATAAGATTTGGTTTTGTTTTTTTTAACTCCATGGAACTTCAGTCAATCTTTGTTAATTTGGTTTTGGTTTGTTTATTTGTTGAGTTGATGGATATAAATACATCTTTTTAACAAATTGTGAAGTAGACATATCTCTCATGGTCTGGAGGATTTCCGATACATCTAAAAAGATTCAATTTTTCATATATGATATGTTATAATAAAAAGAAAACCTAATATGAGACTACCCTCTATAAGAGTAGCCAACAGCACCATTTCCATAGCACACCTGTAGTAGCGTACCAATAAAAACTTATATGAGAATTACTCCTTTATTTTAGTGGCAAAAAATCAATTTATCTATATATATCACCTTTATAAGAATGTACTTAATAAACATCCTCATCTATAACTACCCTTGCAGTAATGGCCAATTAATTGTCTTCATCTACATATCACCCCTTAGGTTATGCTATGGGGAAGTGTGGTTTCAAACTGAGAAGTCACTCTAGTATATGTACTAAGAAATGGGGTCTCTTCTAGAACAGATTCTTTAGTTATGCCAAATTTAATTCCTTAACTATAGGCCACCTTACTAAAGGTCAAACTAAAATTGTAACTATAACCTAGTAGTTATACTCCCTATAGCCACCTTTGTTGCGCCCATTTTCTTCTTCGCATCTGTAGTCATATGGTCGCACTTGATTCATGTTGTCAGTCACGACCCCAACTAAAAGTCACTTCCTCTGGAGTAGTTTCTCTAGTTATAATAAAGATATGCTTCAACGATCATTTCATTTTAAGATTCTCGCATGTCCGTCTCTAATAGCTTGGTTGGATCATGTGAAACTTTAGAACTTTAATCTTCGCTTCCGTCATTCAGTGTTAGTTTACTTCTCGCAAATTGCCCATGTTCTTGATAAAGTTTTGAAAGAGCAGTGACTTCTAACGATTGTAATGTGTCGCTTTCATGTTTTCACTGATCATATTTAAGATTCCTTTCTTCCTTATTTATGGAGAAGCTTGGCTAGTTTTCTTATTTAATTGCACCAGGTGTAATTATTTGTTTTAGAAAATAGTTAAATATTTGAATTTGTTCATTAGACCATCTTCAAAGGGCCACCTATAGACACAATAAACATAAAGTTTATTTACAAGTTTCTTTTATGTGAAAATGAGCAAAGTTTCTATTGAAGATATATTGTATGATTTAACAAGACATTCTTCGCTCCATGGATAAATGAGGTGAGTTGATTTTTTGTTTATAAATGTATAGTTTCTTTCCTCTTTAGTAGAATTAGTAGTTATTTCTGTAATTTCCTTCATATCCGGAACTCATTTTGCAGAAGCTAATCTAAATGTATCTGCTTTCCTTATTATTGTAGAAGAGACTTAGATCAGGTCTTTAATTCTTATTTTCTGGTTTTAAATTTTGGTTAATGGTGATTTATGCTTTCATTGAGTACCTATTCATGAATGATTTGAATTAGAACATTATCACAACATCGTGATACAAAGCTGGTTTTCATCCTTCTCTTATTTCCTTAGTCTGAAATGGTCCATGTATCTAGATTAATAGACTGCTTATTGAGTTCAGCTTGTTTAATGTTCTATTCGAAGCCTCTTATTCAAATTAATAACAATTTCAGTATAAACATCATTATACTCATTCTAAGCTAAATCTTCTCACTATAGAGATTTGATCTGATCATAGATTCTACCCTGAGCATAAGTGCCATCGTTTTTTGCATCTCATCCGTGACTTGTTCATCTTCATAGAGATTAATTACTTTGTCTTCAACATTAGATATTAAAATAATACTAATATAGCAAGAATTGTCTATTAAGATTTAATTTGAATACAATTTCTGAAGACGATTTGCGCGCCCAATTACAAAGATTATACATTATCGGGTCCCGAATTTAGTTTCTTCAAACTGGTAACATAAACAATCTACAAATATAAAACTTGTTCTCAAAAAAGGAATAATATAGTGGTATTTACAAAGTTATAAAATATCTATTGTAAGATCCTCTGATTCACAAATCATATGATTATACATCAATGACTTTAATGTTGCTTAATTTTATTATCTCATGTTAATGTTCCCGTAACTATAAGTAAATTCATCTTCCGCAGTTATTGGATTTCAATAATAATATTAGAAGTAGAAATATAGTATACGCATTTTGGTGTTAAAACAAATAAGCACGTCTTTGAGTCGTTATGTTATGGTCGATATTTTATTGGTGGTTCTGAAATACTTTACACTCTGGAGACTATTTTTGCAGAGATTATCTTCAGGCTTGCTTTAGATCCTCAGCTTCTCCTCGATGTTATTTGCATAATTGAATCCGACTTGCTGCAGTAACTCCACGCCTCTAATGTGAGAGAAAGGCTTTTCACATGTCATCCACTCAATTACTTCAGCAAATGTGTTCAATCTCGGTATTTGCTTTGGTGGCGTGCCCATGAACTTTCCTTTATCTCAGCAGAGTACATATAGTGGTGGCTCGGTACTATGGAAGATACATTAACTCCATGAATGAGATCTCGGCAACCACCTGCAATTTGGCCCACTTCAAGCACATATCTTCTTGTGTATATGAGATTTTTTGAATCTGGCAGTAGGTCCATCGCTGGTGATATAGTTCAGTGGCTCGTAGTGATTTTCAAGACAACTATTTATTACGTGGTGCTCGATAAGAAAATGCATGTGTTATATTGTAAATTAAATTAAATTATATTATTTTCTGGTTCTACATTCATTCATTAATAATAACCAGTAACAATGATCACGAATACTGACGCAGTGGTCAATCAAATCTCATTTGTTTTTATCCCTTTGCCCTTTCATAATTCGACTATCAATGGCAGATGGTAAAATATTTATGTCTCTTATAGTTCTCTATATGGTCGTGAGAGACCTTTATATACATGGGTTTAAATTTAAATAATATTGTATTCTTCACCGTTTTCACTGGAATACATGCAACTCAAACTAATTAATTATACTATTTATTTTATTTATTAAATCCTTTTAATACCTGAGTCATATAAAAAAATATTTCACATTCTCCCACTCGACTGCAGAGAAGAATATTTATGATTTAATAAATATATTTGGTTATATTGCGTATTGGCTATCACCTGCTGCTATTCATTCATTCCAATTAGTATTATAGAGTTATAATTTAAGAATAATAAGAATCCAACGGTAGAGTCATGGTGGTTGTATAATAATATTTTCTATATAAGTCCCTTCCATTAATTACACAATTAGCTTCACACTTAACATGACCTCGTAAATGAGAGGCATAAGAAGGTCCACTATAATGTCTTTGTCAAAGACTTTCCTTTTTAAGATTCGATTCAGTGAATTATGTATACAAAAATGATAGTATAGAACTTTCAAAACAGATAATTTCGAGGTCTAGTGAGTACTCAAGCAACAATCGATCATGAGACTATTACTATAATGTCAAGACTATAATTTTTCTACGCAAGAGACATATACCAAGGGAATGATGCACTATTTCTTTGACTATTGTCTCAAAACATAAGTTATGTACATAATCACAAATTTAACACTCTGATCTGAATTATTCATATACAATAAATGTTAAAGTCATTAACCTTTTATATCCTCATAATCATAAAGCATGAGCCGTTGAAAGAGAATTGACAACGGAATCTATTCTTATCAAATCGCCATAAAGTCACAAATCTCAAGTCCTAAAATAATACTCCCATAACCATAACTATAATTTGCTTTTATTATATTAGCACACACACACATTTTTGCTAGTAGATACTTATACTCTTTATAGTGTTCCTTAGTATAATCATCACCATTAAATTAAATAACAAAGATAAACTTTCAACTATCATTCGACATAATTGAATCTAAGAGCAATAAAGCATGCATGAATCATTAAGTTCTTCTATCATGATATGCTTAGAATCTAGAATTTATAACTCAAAAAAGTCTTTAATATATACTATTTAGGAAAGACACTTATGATTCATGTAACTTACATGGGATATACCCCATTCTTCCAACGTCCATGCATTCACAATATCTCAATATCCTTTAACAGATACTTTGAGAGACACCACACTTATTACTTCACATATAGATATCCTATCACACATTATTATTATCTTTTATATTTTAGCACACCTTAAGATCTTTTTTCATAGTCATATTAGGCCAAAATTTCACTCACTACTTAACTTTCATTTCAAGATAGAATCACACCTTTGCCTCCCACTGATCTTTTGTATTTATTCACATTGGAAATAACGTGTTCTTAAGTCCAATGGGGTGAGATATGATATCATAAAGCTTAAGATATCAAACAAACACTGCACATGTATGTCAATTCTGCACTCCATTTTCATGTAACTTTATTTCAGAAGAAATACAAGTTTGTCTCTTAAATTTAATCATAAAATATTATTTCAATCATAAAGATATTGAAATACTTAATGAAGTTATAAATTCTCCCATTTGGCTCATATTTACATTAATTATGAAACAAACATGAAACATTAATAAAATTAGAAGTTCAATAATTGTAAGCAAATCCCATAACTAGATTCAAATAATAATTTTAAATCGATACAAATACTATAACTCTGGTAGATACAGTTGTAGTATATAATACCTTTATGATTTAAAATAGAAGAGATATTTTTAATGGATATTCTTTATAGTTCATGTTAAAATTAAACTTATAATTCTTTATTATAAATATAATTTAAATAAAATTATAAGATATATCTCATAAATGTTCATTATCTATAAGATGTTAGTTTCATTGTAATTCTTAAATATTCATAACTTAATGAACTTTCTTAATAGATATTTATTCATCAAAAAAGTACTTAAATTGCTTCAAACATCCATGAAATGAGTAATTGAACAAAGCATAGTAGAGTTCCTTTAATTTTGAAATTCATGAATTATCTAATCTCAAATACTTCTTGTGACTAACAAACTTTCTAAAATTAAAACTAATTTCAAAAGTTACAATTAACAATATTACATCATTAACATGATTCAATCTGTAGTCATCATTCTAATGATTTAGCATACTGTTAAATGTCTTGTACTTATGTTATGAGAATAGGTAATATTTATACAAACATTATATTGTGATAACAACAAAATTAAAAGATATTTTATTGGAAAACCATAATATTATCACAACCACTTATCAAATATTTATACAAAAGTAAAACTCTAATTGTACTTCATAAATATGGTAATATTTGTGTGTGTTTATATAATATGACAAATCATAGACATGTCAAATAGCTTTGTTATCGTGAACTTGATTTTAAAGTAAATTACATATAAGTTCCATTTAGATTTATATGAATAATACTTCTAAATTTTTAGTGTCACCCGCATCATATCATAGAAAAGCTATCCATAATAATTCATATAAATAGTTATCTATAATAAGACTTTAACGAAATGATCTTTCATTTATAATAATTCTTTTATCAAATTCTGGTAAGATATTACGTCATCTCATTTATAATGTTACTTCATAGTTGTGTATTTTGGTGGGTTCACTCGCCCATTTAATAGGTAGTCCCGACTCACAGAGCATCCTCTCTAGCTCACGTGGCCTCGCCCCGCAGCCCCCAGAACCCTGATCCTAGCTTAGATAGACCCATTCAGGCTCGCCACCAACCTGGCAGAGTATCAGAGGCTCACTCGGGCCTTCGATCAAGGAAGTCCCACCTCACGTGCACCAGCTCACGGTAGTGGAAATCTCACTTAATGTGGGTACCCAAGCCCATGGTTCAAAACAGCTCACGAGGCAAAGAAACCCTCAGAGCTTTAGTGGGATGGGTTTCAGGAGTCGACCATCTCGCCTGAGGCTGTGGGCGCCCATAAAGGCTTATATCAGAAATGCCGGGACAGGGGGTCGACCAATAGGGAGTATCCCCTTAGCTCACAGGTTTTCGCCTCCGTGGCCCTGTAAACTCCCGACCATGAGCTTAGTACCCATTCGGTGTGTTCCCCACTACCAACTCCAGCTTAGCTCAGCCTGGTAAAGGAACTACTCTCACTGGTACTGAAGCTCATGGTCCCTGTGCTCGAGCCTAATGCGAGGCTGTGTGTTAAACCTCGTGAGCCTGCGACACCGAATCGACACCAACCTCCACTGGAAATGGGGCCGTGTAAGAGGTACCCAGGCAGCAAGCGCTTTAGGTACTACTATTTCCGGACGAAAAATGGCCCCACTAATAGCAGGCAGGTCCTGCTTTCCGTGGTTACAGCACCCAGATTGAAGTGTGATGTTAGTTGAAATCGGGGAGACTTCCTCACCACCAACCCGGGCCACTGCAACAGAAGGTTCTATTTCCACACATGTCCCGTCTGCCCGAAAGCCCACTTCCGAGCTAAAGAAAAGCGGTATACTGGACATGCCCCTATAGCTCATGAGTGGGACCACCGTCTAGAAAGGGGCCAAGGCGGCTCCCCACAAGGTAACCAATTATGCAATGTTATGACACCGGGATATACATAAACTCATGACCAACCACTTTGGAGCGGAAGACAAACCATTCATGGCGGAATTCAATTGTGTATGATATAAATAATTATGATATTCAAAATATTAAGGTTCAATATTTTGATGACTATGAACAAACAGGGATTTGAATAATATATCGAATAAAAATTCTTATTTAATGTTTTGTAGAAAATACAAATATTCTCAAATGAACAACATGAGTCGTAGGTCGGAGAGCTTCAGAAACCCTTAAAATTAAAGAGAGAGACTTGATATAGGTTCCACCTTCTTCATATTGGATTTGGAGATATTTTAATAAATTAAATCCCCAAAAGCCTGGATCAATAGTTGAGGAGGAGGTACAAATTTAGAAAACAGCATGGATAGTACTATAAGATCACACATCGTGTCATTGAAAAAGAGAATATCTTTAAATATTAATGTTGAATGATCATCATTTAACATGATACATCATTCACTGAAGATAAGAATAAATTTGAGAAAATGAAAAATATGGGCTAATACATCAACGACGTTCAAGATTCGATATCTGGGTCCATAATTTATTATCGAAGAATCATCGAACAAAATAAATACCTGTATTTATTCACACTTAATTATAATCAATATCTCTTATCCCAGATTCAAATATTCATTTATTTGTGCACACCCGTGAACGTAAAGACCCGGGAGAAAATCTTAATTTTCCTAAAATGGTATAAAATCCAGAATTTCGATCAAAAATCCCAAATTTTTCAGATTCGATGATTTAACTAGACTCACTGTTGGAATCGTCTCTCGTGAAATCTAGTTAATACATTGCCGATTTCACAATCTCGAGACAATCACTGATGTTTTCTAGCACTCTGTATCAGATGCCTTAAACAAGTTTGAGAGACATGTGATGTGACAAAAGTCACCTACTACATGTACTGCGGACACACGCTATAAAGATTAGAGAAGATGAATCTAGAGGTGTCGGTGCGTCAAAATCAAGAAGATGGGACATAAGTTAGATGTTTACGATAATAAGACATACAGAAAATAGAATATTCTTCCCTTGAAGACCAAAACGTGCGTGAGGACTTAACTCCGGCAGTTGGCTTCGGGCATTTTGAGTTTTTAGTAGAACGAGCCCTTCTCCCAGATTTCAGGTCATTCGACCGTCTGGGCTCTCAACAGAGCAGAAGTAGCAAAAGCTGCTCTTCCACGCTACAGGGCCATAGACACTCATTCAGAGTTCTTCTTACAACCCAAGAGTGTAGATTCTTTCACTTGGTTTATTCTTCGCTAAGAGCCATGTTTATGGTCGTGATTGGTTTTGTGCCTTGATCGAATGTGGTAACTTCGCCTTCAAAACCTTTGAACCTAAGCGGAGAAAATCCCAAATTTGTGGTCAGAAACAAGAATTCCGAGGTTTTCAAATTATTCATGTGAATAGACGCATTTTCGGGTTTGAAAATGTGTTTGTAAGTGATTCAAATGAATGAGCCAGGAGCCATATCAGCCCATGAGCCATTCTCGGGTGTTATTGATGTGAAAAATTCGAATAACACTGGATTGTTAGAGTGAATTATGTTATTAATATATGCATGTGAATTGTATTAGCATAAATTATTTGAATTGGCATAACGATTCCATATGCACTCAGACAAATTGTAGAAAATAAACATAGTCACGACACGAAATGGAATAAAAAATAAAAATGTTCGTGAAAGGAATTTGACAGATTTTCCTAGTGAGAATCAGGTTGAGATCGGCCCAACACCACGCCTGAGGGCCTGGGCGAGAATCAAGCTTCGAGGGTTATCCAATGATTCAGCTTCTAGAGGATTGTCCAATATTTTACCAAAACTTTATGTTTTCAAGAACAAATAGCTTTTGTTTTGAAAACTGATTTTACTCGGCATTCGCCAGCATATGTGAGGAGCTAAGCAGACTTCAGACATGGCTCGGTATAGACATTCGGTAAGTTCATAGTGTCTGCTTAATGTGATTGTTTTCCATGGCATGTGCACTTAGTGGGAGTAACCCATGCAGGGAAATTATCTCTATTGGTTGCCACCCTCGCTTGAGAGGGGATCATCATGATGTATGAGCATCAGAAGGCTATGATCACTTGCAGGTCTGCAAGGTTAGAAGAAAACCTGTGATTTGTGGATGATATTGTTGTGTAACACATTAGAACCTATAATTTTAATATATGTTGTATTAGAGCAATGTGTTAACTCTCAACCAGCAAGATACTCATTGGGATATATTTTAGAGATAGATGGGGCCCAAGCAATGCATTATTTACTCAGATGACCTGTGGTGGTCATTGTAAACTCATTCGGGGACAAAGCAGGCCAGTAGAGCTCCCAAAGATTAAAGGAGACTCTACTGGATTTTCATGAGTATGTCAAGTCACCCGACATCCACGACAGTTCCGCGGTTTCACTGGGTTTATGCCAACTGAGACCCCTTGTCATATTACAAGAACATGAATTTAAATTGTGTATAAACATAATCACATATCATATAACATTCTGATAATGAGATATTCAATTTTTAAATTAAACTTATTTAATCTAGTCCAGATTCCTCAAAAGCATGGAAGTAAACTGCAGAGTAACAAACTCTATTCTACCACTTATCATCCAATTATACCTAGGATTAGAAACTCCGTAAACCACACCGCATAATGAATTCATTTAGAAAATTATTTGGTGGGATTCATTTAATATTAATTAAGTTCATTCATGAAAATCATGAATCTTCAAAACACATCGCTCTCGATATCACATGTAAAATAAATTAAATTAATATAATTTTTTCTTGGTTCTGCAATTCATTCATAACAACTCCAAAACACAGATCTTTTGATTTCATGATATTCACATCATGAAGTGGTCAAGAGGTTGTTAGTTACTAACCCAGCATCAATAAATTATTTCAGTATTAACTAAATCCCTTTATTCGTTTATCCTTCTGGCCTCTTTCTTTACACCCATTATCAATGGGATGGATGGTAAAATATTTTTTGTCTCGTAGAAACCTCACGGGTGTGGAGAGGACTCCATACGGGTTTGTAACTTGAATTTCTTAAACATTTAATCCCACCGCCGATCAAGCATGCAACCCAAACCAATTAATTATATACCTTTATTTTATTTATTAAATCCTTTTTATTACTGAAATATATAGTAAAATTCTTACATGAGGCATGGGTATGTCGTGGAAGGAACGTTGAAAAACCCTCATCATCAATGAACCAAGGAAGTTACTCTAGAATGAATGGTCTTCCCCGCTTCCCTCAACATGCAAGTGTCCATTAAGATTTTTCGCCTGAGCTGCGATTTTTTGCACATACAAGTGGATGTTTCCCGAAGGAGCTCATGCCATTTAACATCATTCCCGGCTCACGGAGAGGCCAATAGATGGGGAGGCTCAAATAAGCTTATCACCTAGCTTTGTTTTGATCGCGAACACCAAAATTATTTCAAATAACTGCCAACCGCTGAGATGTATTTCAACCCAGGAGCCGGCTAAAAGACCTTCTTAAAGCTCCGCGAAACCTGCTAATCTAAGCATCGTAGCATAATGCTCACTATCGAGAGATGCACCCGATGATCTCCATGTCTTCTCGCACGTTATCCACAAAGAAGAGGTCTCCTTTGCAGGATTACTTATTGTTACACCGGTGCCTCTTTGTGGTTAGGAGCATAGGCTGTGCCGTGTGCATACTGAGAGTGGATTATCGCTTACGAAGAATCTAAGGGTCCACCAGAACCATAGAACCGCTGATTAAAGAAGTATGAGTCGAGAAGCATATTTCATTGCAATTAGATCATATCCTATTAGCGACATGGTTTGACTCACAAGGTTCGTTTTAAAACATTTCAGGTCGTGAGTATCCTTAACAATAGTTCGTAAGAGCCACAAAATCGGTTAAGAAAACACAGAAAGCATAAAGTTATCCATGTGCACTTTGCTTCTCCGCTTCGAGACAAAGCTTGGAGAGAATGAGGAACTGTGTGATAAGTGTGGGATGGAAATGTGAGAAGATTCTCGATGTGTGCCAGGTGAGGGAATGGGTTGAATAAAATGAAGGCCTTAAGGAAAGGGAAGAGTGGCATTCCAAATTATCCAAAATGCAGCTGTGAAGCCAATCCTCTATCTTGAATAAGCTCTTCCTGTGTGGTGAGAGGGAGTATTTATCCGACTTCTTCATATTTAATTCCTCAAATTTGAGTGTTAAAGTCTCTATATCAATCATCATTTTAGTCACAATTAGCTTTGTTAGTTTAGAAAATAGATGTCTAATATTATCTACCTCTTCTAGTTTCCTAAGTTTCACTCATATTTAAAGATTTAAACTTTTCTTTCTTGCACTTTATATGGTAATGTCTGCAGATTTCTCCTCTCGATTCCTCACACTCCTCATTGAGCTTCCACAATGACCATACATTTTCAATGATATCTCCCCAGAAATTCATGACATCAATGACAATCTAATAAAGCTTTATTGCTGAAGTAAGTGTGAAATTGAATATTTTTGAGCTTTCCGTGGGTTGTAGGTTCATTGTTCGATGTTAATGCTAGATCCAGTTTAGTTTTGGAAGCCAACTCTACATTCATGTCTTAGTTTCTTCCCCTGTGAAGTCCTATAAAACCCAGTAGTGTCTAATTTTCTTAAAATGATAAAAAATAACAAAATTGTCATAATGGTTTCAGTGGAAGCTCAGAAAATTATCGATTCTGATGACAAATGGATTCACTGTTGATTCGTCCCGCTGAATCTATTTATCCGCAAAAGAAGATTTCACGACTTGATGCTGATTTTCGTGATTTCTTTTGTAGGTTATTCTAAGAACTTCATGACGGATTTTCACAAGAATTCGAGTTAGGATGACTGTTGAGTTCAATTAAAATAAATTGAATCCTGAACTGAATCTAAATAATTGAGCTGCATGGTAGAAACCATCTTGAGGCAAGTCATGGCTGGTACATGATGAGCTATAAGCCGCTGAATCTCAAAATGTTAAAGATGTTAGTAAGAAAAAGAAAAAGAAAGGAATGGAGGGAGAAAAGAGAGAGAGAGAGCAGAGAGACACCTACCTTTCTCACGATCTATGAGATCGCAGATTCATTGTCCATTTCTTCCATGGGCGCTTAAAGTCGGGAGTTCCGAGGACCACGCAGGATAGACCGGAACTCCGAAGTTTCGCAAGGTTTCTAGCGCGGAGGTTCGTGAAGCCTAGTGCCGTTCGGAAGCATTTGCAACTTCCTCGTGTCATTACGCTTCAAGAGGTAGGGAATCCCTACTTGATTTATTTCACTGTGGAGCCTATCTTTGGCTTTCATTGAGCCCTAAGGGGTTCGTGAGTTCCCGAACGTAAAACGCCGCTTTTCTGGGGCCTTGCAAGGAACTTTGCCACTTCGGGGTTTGGCCATCGTGGTCGCCGATTGATGCGCTGTATCCAACCCTCAATAAGCGATGAATCGATCGGCCATTGGTCGACGGATGGTCATCCCCGGCGACGCAGAGCGACCACCCGGGAAAGCGGAACCCATTTAATCGTCGGGCTCAGTCTTTCGTCGGACGATTTAGCCGCCACCATTATACCGCGAGGCGCCCGCCAGACGGCCGGTCACGCCTGACGGGAGCACATCCAGTGAACGCGTGAGTCGCCGCCATCGCACGAGCGGGAAACTGGCCAACCGATTAGTCGCATTCCGCTCAGCTGGAATGCTATCTTCAGGAATCGTTTCGCTGTTCAAGCCCGAAGCCAGGTAAATCTGGCAGTAATGAGATCTCTGGCGGCCTAGCCGGTTGACTGGTGGCTTGTCGGGCTGCCTCCACATGTGGGATTGATTGAAGTGGTTATCCTTCGTTGAAGGGATGCAGAATGACGATATGTATGCCCATACATATTGAAACGAGATGAAATGTTTTATAAAAGGTCATTGTTTCGAGCACCGAAGTTGGCATTACTGTTTTGAAGCTTGAATACAAGATTCAGATGGGTTTGGCTGATGTTACTTAGACATGGAAGCCGCTACCTGCTTGGGAGAGACTGTAAGTCATCGTCGACAGATGACTGCGGATGTCAAGATAGTGTGGGTACAGGCTACATAAAGCCGTGGTTATTTGAAATGGATGTTAATTCGATATGATTATCCAAATAATGCTCGGGTATTACGCATGAGTTAAAATGTTCATGGGCATCATTAGATATGTAACATGATATAAATGAGCACAGATGATGTCATATCAGATCATGCACTCAGACACGATGGCATGGGTGTGAGTGCAAGGGTAGCAATTTACAATTACGTTCAGATCGATGGATGTCGCGAGAGAGTGGTTAATCGACACTCAGGTTTAAAAAGTTCTGATGGTGGGTTAGGTAATATATAACATCCAAAATGAGTCGCATCGCTTGGAAAATGAAAAATTTAGTAGTTTGTATAGTGTTAGGCAGATCCTCTAGGGTGAAAGACCCATTCGCAGCTAAACATGATCACCGACTATGAAAGACCAAAAATGGAAATGGAGCATGCTAAGGTGTCTTAAGGTGGTAAACCCAAAATCCAACAGCAATAAGAACAATGAATTTGAAATGTAAAGTTGATATCAGAACCACATCTTAATGAATCTGATTTATAAATAAAGCTTTTTAGGATTAAAATGGTCATTGATGGAACATAATGACTTGGTTTGAGCTAATTTCACATAAGTATGTGTGAGGGAGTTTGTATAGACTTCTAGATATGGATGGGAAAGAGCCGCATTCTCATCCATGGCATGAAGATTTGAGGAATGTGTTTTTACTGAATAAAGAACATCCCAAATCTCTATGGTGTCTTTTTCTTTTTTTTTTTTTTTTCGAATACAAAATAACATAAGGCAATCAAGCATACGGACAAGTCTCTGCTGTGATAGATATTTCTCTCTGTGGCTAGCGCAGTCCTCGTCATACACTGTGGAGTCATTGCGCACGCTACCGTCAGGCCCACCGCCACAACCGAAAATCTTCATTGGCCGACAGAACCCTTCATCACAACCATGCCCAACTGAATTTCCATCGCACAAAGCCTCTACCAGTTAGCCAAAACAATCGTAGGGGCACTCCAAAACAACCATTCATTAGGAAAATCCCGCCGCTGAACTCTTCTCGTCGTGACAGAGACCCGGCCTCCTTGCTACCTTCCAGCATGGCATAGCGCAAATCCCGTCGAACAGCAACCTTTCCCCCAGCCATACTGTCAGCAACCTCGTCTCTCCGCTCACGTGACACGGGCCACAACAGAGAACCAAAAGCCGCCATAGGTCGCAACAAGAAAACCAAGTACAAGCTAGCCTCAAGGCCTAAACCTAAGAACTCTGTCACACGGAAGAAAACTATGGCGCCACATAGAGCCGTGAAGCTTCTATCGTGACCCATAGAATACTATATTTATTGCGACCCTAAGATACTTTGCCAAGCTAAACTGTATACAAACTTGCAGAAACCAGTAATAAGTGACACTAGTAGGAAAAGAAACTACGTCTAACAAAGATTCTGCATTGCGTGGAAGGCTGTCTAAAAAAATAGCGTGCTGCTCGCCCCCCTCTTTCCCTTATCGCTTCACACGCATCCTGCTTTCTTCCAATACATTCCATTCAATACTACTAACTCTATGCCATCTCTATACATGATTATGAAATCTAGGAAACTATCAACACAATTTGAAGACATTAAAGAAGTGGTTTTTATTCTGAAACTTCTTATGTACATATACAAAGTGGATCTTTATCCATAAAATTACCGACAACAATAAGCCGGTGTTAGCCTTAACTGTACTATCATGGTCTCATCCCGGGGTTCTATGCTGATGGATTTCGGGATTAAATCCCCTTCGAGTGGGGCCTCCCCAGAGGCATGGTTCATAACACCGTCGCCTCTGAAATGGACATAAGTAGGGGGTGAGCACAGGCTTCGTAGGAGAAAATCCTCTCAAACACAAACCGGATCTAGAAAGTGGAAAACAATAGGTCTCATTTTTTTTCTTTTTAACATAGCATAGATATACATTTAACATAAAGCAGGGGACTTTCAGCGGATCTCGGGTTTATGTAAAATCGATGATAAATGAATAAGCAGGCACCACATATGAAGGCCGATAACCTATTTACCATAAACAATTTCCGCAATTCTTTAGGCGACCGACATACTTAACGGTAACCTCCACCTATAAAATTGTAATATGATCTTTGTTTACCCGACATCCAACAAGGGACCTCTGAGAATGATTGAGCATCCTTCCTGAGAACCTCTTTCATCATAGTAGTGTTCTCAAGCATCCCTTCTGAAGAACCTCTTGAGAATGAATTGAGCATCACCTTACAGGAACCTCTCCTCATCATAAAGGGTGTTTTTCAAGCATCCTTTTGCAAGAAACCTCACTCCTCAATCATAGTAGTGTTTTTTCAAGGCATCCTTGAGGAACCTCTTGAGAAATTAAATTTGAACATCCTTACAAAGGAACCTCTCATTCATGTTCCTTTCAAAACCGGACAAGGGCATATCTGCCCACCATCCTCCACTTCTAACCAATGATTTCGCAAATCCCAGTTTTAACCAATTCTTCCCCAAATCCACAATTCCATGATAAAAATGATTTGATAAACTATTAGGAAAATAAGAGATCTTAACTACTTTATTTTACTACTCCTTTAAATCACTATGATTTAGAAATCAATCACAAAGGGAACTTTTGTTCCAAGAAGAAAATTCATCATTCTCGAATACTAGGATTTTTTAAGCCGAAGGGTTTCATGGGTAATTGGCTTCTAACTTCCAAGATTCAAACTATATAATATTTGCAAAAGACTAAGAATGATCTCCTATCATAAATAAATAGCGTTGATAACCCAAAACATACATATATAAATACCCTAGCCTCAATGTAAGTGAATGAGAGAAAACCCCTACCCGAAATTCTTGGTTGGGATGAAAATCTTGAGCTTTGATCTCTTATCTACCCTTCAATCTCCGGTTTTGCCCTTCCTACTTTCTTCCTCTCTGAGGTTTCTAAAGGTTCAAGGGTGTGGGGTGAGTGGAGTGAAGAAAAATAAATGGAGTGAGATGGATTTGCCAGCAGCCTTGAAAATTACCTATTTCTTGAATTGCATTTTTGTTTCTCAATAATTACGATTTTACCACTAGAATCTCAAATTAGATCTCATATAGCTTTACCCTAAGGTTTTCGATGTTAAATTCATTTTTGCGTTATTAACCTAAACGATATGTATTTTTCTCTTTTATTATTGAACCTTTTATATTTATTGTTTCTCTTATAGACTTTGATTTGGGATGCTATGATAGGAACGTCGAAAGCGACCACCGAAATGAATTGGACGATTAACGATGGTTAAAACATGCGGGGGTTTACATGTATTGGTGTGCCATTGCATGTACTACATAGATGGGGAGTAGCCCCTTATAAGGGTATTCTCACGGGCATTGCTCACCCGAGTCATGGGACACCACTTTAGATCTGAGGGAGTGTCTGATTGAGCGAGCTAGGCAGAGACAACAGTTTGAAGAGGTGACAGTAATGACATAGTATTTTCTTGTAAAATATATTTGTATAAAGAATTGTAATTTAAAATTCAGCACTTTGAGACTATTGTCTAAATAGTGGTGTATGTAATTATGGTAAAGAGGCGCTGATGGGACTCTTCACGGACGCTAATTAGTGTTTTATTTTTCATATTTTAGATTTAGATATGAATGAATGATTATTGAAGGGAGCGTATTGAGAGGTGGTCTTAGGCGGCCAACTTTCGGTGTCACGAGTTAGTTAATTACCGACCGGTGCAGAACTTAAGTCGAATGGCTAAGCTGAGAAATTCTACGGGTTGACGGGTTGTCAGCGGGACCCACTGAGGTGGGGCGTCACGGCGGTATCAAAGCAGGGCGCCACAAAATGCAGGCCGGTGTGATAGGCATGGGTCTGGACACTCACGGAGTTTGTAGTGAGCATAAGGTAAGCGATTACAGGGAGCTCGAGGTGTGGATATCCACAAGTATGGTCTGATACTAGTTAGTCTCGAATTTGGGTAGTATCAAGGCTAGTGTCACGAGTACACGGAGACTCAATGGTCGGTACAAGCAATGCTGACTTGGTATAGCTTGGTGTCAGATCTTAGGTTTATGATTACCTAGTGCTCGGTATCTGATGTTGGAGTCACAATTTTGGTATCAAGGTCTAGGTAGGTGATTACCTAGGAATTTATGGGACGGGTTTAGACCACTGCATGCGTAGTATATTCCATGTTGTGCCCTAATGTGTGTTCCATGATTGTGATTGCGTGATTGTGTTACAAAATTTAGTGAAATATATGCGTGATATATACGGAAGGTGAACGATAGGTTAGAAACGCAACATGAGGTTGGGCTCACAAAATGGGCGATAGTTCGGGAATTGATTTGTGTTGGTGTTTGGCATTGTGCTGGCACACCCACTGGGAAAATGGGATGAGCAGTTGTAGTTCATGATATTGAGATCTGTGGTAAGTTCTTTATGCACTACTAGTTAGACAAGAAAAGAAATCTCAATTTTCTCTAACTGACGTATCTGTAGATGGCAAGCCAGGAATTGTGGGGCCTGCAGGAGTGATCCACGGGACGATAATAACCTGCCACTGTGTTTGATCCACATGCCTTTGCAGGGTTGTGGGCACTAGGTTTCCATCATTGTGAAGTGTTGTGGCTGCTACCATTTCATGGACTAGTACAGCGGTGGAGCGGAGGAATGAGTAACCTCAGGAGGTTTGAGCATCATCCTCAGCGGAGCATAAATGGGAGGAGGGACTCGATGGTCGGGGACAACTTTGGCCATTTGAGGAAGAAGTGGATGACACACCCAGACATCGGGACATGATTCTAAAGTGCTAAGAGGAGAATCAATCTTCTTCTAGCTCGAGAAAACAAAGACCCTTCTACTTAGCCACAGGATCTGGGGACAAGGAGTGGTGATACTAGGCCGGGCGAGATGAATCATTCGAAATTGGGAGACACTTGGTCTCTTAACTTGATCGAGCGAAATCGTATGTAAACGAGAAAAATTCAATTTTTCTAAAAAGGATAAAGCGGTATTGGATTGAAAGCGGAAATTCTAGATCTGGGATGTATTGGATGAGCCATTAAATTGGTCTCGCGAAATCTAGTGACCAGGAGAAAGACCCAGTAAATTAAGTTAATTTAGGAATATTTTCGATTTTCAGGTGATAGTCATGAGTGACTTTAGGGGCAGATTTTACAAAATCTCGAATCGAGAAATGAGCTTGGGCTAAGTTCATTTAAAATAAAGGGTAATTCAAAAGAAATAAAATTATTTGAAGGGTAAGGATTAAATGAAACAATATGAACAATGTATTCAAAATGTAATATGTAAATAATAATAATAATAAGCAATAATAATAATAATATAATAATAATAATAATAATAATATAATAATATTATAATAATAATAAAAAGGAAAAAAAAAACAAAACAAAGGAAAGGAGGAGAGGGCGTGGGAGAGAGAGAGAGAGAGAGAGAGAGAGAGAGAGGCGTCGGGAGACATTTTTTAATTTTTGTTCCTCTTCCTGTTTGTTTCTCAAATCTATGAAAATCGGATAGTAGGTTTCATCGGAGTTGAAGAGCAAAGTTGATCTGCGATGAGAGCTAAGTGTTTTAGTATCTGGAGTTCGATCAAACTCCACGTGGTAGTACCATACTTGTATTATTCCTTCAAAGGCTATTTAATGGTTTTTGTGAATTGGCTTGAAGTTTGTGAAAGGCCATAAATTTCAGTCCTCAAATTTTTGGGTGGAAGAATTTATTAAGATTTTTAAGGAATTTTAAGGGGACTATTTTTTGGGATCAAGGACTGAATTCGGGCCCATTTTTAAGATACTGATTGGGCTAATTTTCGAGATTAATTTTAAACAGTCATGACGAAGAATTTTAAGGTTATTTTCGAGGTCTGGGATGTGATGAGTTTAGTTTTACTCAGGGACTTGATCATCTTTGGGTTTTGTCTTTGTGTTTTGGTATCCACAATATTCGGTGATGAGCCAGTGAAGGGACCAAGAGGTGCCACTGTTTTTATAGATTCAGAGATTTGGGCCATTCACAGTGATATTATTACTAGAAAATGAATGACTTGTCTTTGTTAGTTAGCCCGTGTAGGCTAATTTTTGATTATAATCAGATTGTGATTTTGCCAACTATGTTTCTTATGATTTAATTATGTTATATATCTTATCATGAATATATTGGCATGAATGTGTTGGAATTGGCATCATGGAATTTCCATATGCCTTTGAGGTAACTAGAAATTAGGTGTGAGTGCATAGTTGAGATCGACAACTAGTGTTGGGTGTTTCGTGGTGTGTCATGAGTGCACGGTTGTGGATCAACACCACAGCGTAGGGTGTTGATTAGTGGAGGAGAAGCGATTAATAAGACAACGTCCAAATGAGTCGCCGCGGGTTAGAAAATGGAAATGGCTCATTGCCATTTCATGCCTTTGGGGCACCCTAAAACAATAGGTGAGGTGCATGGTGGGTTTCTTCCCGGAGAGTGTTCGGAGGTTGTTGACAATATTATTTATCGGGTGTGTCCACTACAACATCGGAGGGTTGTCCCTTATAATATCAATCGTCGGATCGCCCAAATTCCAGTATACATCGAGGGTTGTCCACAAGCTAGATTATCGAAGTGTCCACTATTTATATCGGAGGGTTGTCCACGGTTAAAAACAAAAACACTTTGTTTGGAAATGGTTTCATTCATGGCGAATGCATGTTTGAGGATTCGATGAGAACTTCGAGGCGTATGAGTGTAAGAGACCAGCGATATCGCATGGATTACAGTATGGGTGTAGCCAAGAACATGCGTTATCACCCAGAAAAGTTGTGTTACTTGAAAGAAGACACACGGTCATGTTTATCATAGATTTCGGGTTGTGCCGATGAAGATGCGAGATTGCCGACTTGGGATTGATTTGCCATTGACACTTGCATTGGGTAATGGAGCGGTGAGGGTGCGGAGTCATTGGTAATACCGGTGGCCGATTATCCTGATTGAGATTGCCATGGTGGGCGGGCGGTGGTGACTCGGGATTGTGTTGCTTTCGATGACATGTTGGTGATGGAACCCGGCGAGTTCGATTACATAATGGACATGGCGGTGGTCAGTCCTGCGTTCGCCGGCGTATGAACATTGATTTGAACGTGTGCATGTGCGCGGGTGGATGTGTGTTTGATTAACACGACCGTTGCATGTGCGCTTAGGTGGGGAGTAGCCCTTGTAGGAGATTATCTCACGGGCTTTGCTCACCGTCGTCGGACCCCAGCACGTCTGGTGGTGAATGACGAAGCCGTGGGCGCACATATGAAGCCCAGGCTTGTGGCTTTGATTTTGTATAACATGTGACCAGAATATTGGTAATTTTAACATATGTTTGTAGTAAAGTAATTTATTAACTCTTGAACTATTGTAGATAGTTGATATGTTGGATATATTTTGTGGAGCTGTTGATCACGAGAGGCTCAGTGGTCATTATATTACTCGCATGTGAATACTGTGTGGTCATTGTGAGCCCCATTTGGAGACGGAGTTTTATGTTTGGAGTAGACGTGGGAAACCACATTTCAAAGGAGACTTTGCCGATTTTAGTGAATGGTGGGTAGTTTTGACATCCTGGCCCAGTGGGTTGACGGGTGTCAGCGGACCACCTCGGTTTTGGGCGTCACGGCGTGTTTCCATTGCCTGACCTGGTTACTGAGCGAGGTTGCCCTCGAGGTGGGGATCCCAAAGTTATGGGACACCACAATCCCAGTGTCGTAGGGACATGCGCGAGCCCGCGAGTTTGTTCCTCCTTACCCTGACATGGGCGAGAGGCAGGTGTCGGAGTCCCGAGGTGCTCACAAGCACCTCTTGTTGCATGAAACGGGCCACATGGGCCGGGGCTGGATGGTGGGGCAGGACCTGAGCCGATTACTTGAGGGACCCGAGTGTCTACGCCATTACACCTCAAGGTGCGGGATCAGTGCAGTATAAAGGGATACATTTCTGCGCCACTTCTTGTGAGTGTTGCCTAATTCAAAGTGCATCATATTCATTGTTGTTGCATCATGTGTGAAAAGACAGCAAACTAAGAGGTTGAAGAGGAAATCTTGAGGAAGATTACGTTGTATGTGAATTATCTCCTATGAAGGCTAAAATTTAGAGTTGATCAAATATGTGGGATTACTGAGCTAGAGATCTACCGGGTTCTACTCCTTTGTGGACCTAAGGGTCGTGGACATGTCGATTTGATGTCATCCTTGGGATGGGCGGTTGACGGCACATTGAGTCTTCGTGGTGTGATCGTATGAGGGTTCTTGCCTACACACGGGGCGGTAGTGGTATTGTTCAGGGACCAACACGATCGCCACCGAGAGGCAGGTGTGCGACTCCGAGATGCCTGAGCATTGGATAGGTTGGCTGACGCACCTGGGGGCGAGGTGAGACAAGATTTGGATCTACTCGGAATTAGTTTCTAAGTATAGGGATGTTTTTCACGATGAGCTCACCAGGATTACCTCCGTGGGGATGTAGACTTACGTATTGGAGTTACACCACTGGGATACGTCGCCCGTTTACGTGACTCCGTAGGATAGGCGCGGTTGAGTTCACGGGGAACTCAAGGTCCGGATCTGAAGGAGTTGTTGGGCCTGAGAGAGACTTTCATCAGTGAGGCACTTCACATGGTCCACTTTCAGATCTGACACAAAGAAGAAGGACAAGACATGACTGTCATTGATTCTTGAAGCGATTGAATAGGGCTACTATCAAAAATCGGTGCCACTCTGCGAGATGATGATTTGTTTGATCGATTGAAGAGGGCGAGTACACTCCGAGATAGACAACCATGTCACAGAGTTTCATCAGGCGAGGTTAGGAGGCGAATATCCCTAAGGCAGTGTGATGTTTAGGGCGCGATCACGAGGCATTTCGAATTTCCACCAGTGATGCCATTCGGTTGTGAATGCTCCGGCGACATTCATGGATCTCATGCATAGGGTATTCCAACCCTACTTGGTCCAGTTAAGGTAAGTGAGTGCATGTTTCCGTTTTGATACCCTCAGGTCTGGACTTGTGAGGATCACTTAGGATTTATTCTCAGGACCCTCGAAGAACAAAATGGTTATGCAGCTAAGTTCAGTAAGTGTGAGTTTTGGCTTACTGAGATAAGATTCTTGGGACATGTAGTATCAGCTTCGGGTGTATCAGTGCACCCAGGAAAGGTTGAAGCAGTTATGAGTTGGTAGAAGCCGAAGTCAGTCTTTGAGATACGAAGTTTCTTGGGACTGGCAGGGTATTACAGGAGGTTCATTGAGGACTTCTCCCGATTAGCTGCACCTATGACGAGATTGACCCGGAAAGAGGTCAAGTTTGAGTGGAATGACTTGTGTGAGAGGGCATTCGGGAATTAAAAGGAGGCTTAGTTCGGCTTCTATTTTGATAGTCGGAAAGGGACGAGTACCTGATGTATTGTGATGCCTCAAAGGACGAGCTGGGATGTGTTTTGACAAATTCCCGGGAGAGTAATAACTTATAGTTCTCGGCGGTTTAAAGAATCATGAGCAAGTACCCCGCATGACATGGAGTTGGCGGCCATAGTGCTTTGCCTTGAAGATTTAGTGCCACTACTGGAATGGTGATGAATTCTGAGGTGTTTTGGACCAGGAGTCTAGAAATATATCCTCTTTGCAGCGACGAGAACTTGAACATGAGGCAACGCATGTGGTGGCTGATGCATTCAATACGGGGCGGGTTTGGGAATTTTCCCATCCACCGCTATCCTACGTTAATTACCCAAATGAGATAGGTTTGAGAGTGGAAAAAATAAATGAGCCGGTCGAGGATGGAGGTGCCTGGAAGTCTGAAGAAATATAAATTTATTAAATTCGCAGTAGTGAATTGTTTTCAGCCATATCCTTGTTGGTGAACTTAATGGTGAAGTTTTCTTGTTTTTATGGAGAATTACTTTTAAAATATGAAAGAAATGACATTCATTTTTATATTCATAACTTTTTTTAAAAATTTCAACAATACGTCGTGAAAATTTTAAAAAACAAACACTTAGTATCAATTTGAATGGCTTTTCGACGTATGAGCTCGAAAACAATCCAACCCATAGTATTTGGCCCCCACATATTTTCTATTTCTCTTGGGGCATGCTTTGTGGGATTATCGGATCCATGTATCTTGAAGGGTAGAGGAATGCCACTGAATCCGAGATGCCCAAGGTGTAATCGGGAAATTGAGACCATCCACCATGCGAAAATCTCTTATGGAGGAACCAGAACATATTTTGATAGCAGCATTGTGAACAACAACCCCACCGTACGGGGTCTTTTGCTTAAATATTCTTCTCCTTCTTCAATCCATTTCAGTAAACAAAGGAGCGGTCTCGATTCTTACATTTTCCATAGCTTGGACATATTGCATGAGCATAGGTTTGGATGGTGGTCACTACCTTCCACAAAGTGCATTTAGCGGGAGCTAGATTTTTATCGAGTTTACGAGCATCAGGAAGACCTCATACTGACTCCCTCACGCGGATGGTGGCTCCTTTCGGATTGATCTCGGCCAAACCATGGATGACTAATGTGGCGCTCAATTCAGGGATATCTTTTTAATTACAGGTCCCCATTGGATTAGAAACTAGATTTGGAAAACCCATGTGAACATTATCCGCTGAATATTGCCATGCGACAGTTAGAAACGTTAGCTCGACTGTTTTTATTTTCTTTGACTGTTCAGAGAACCTGTTTTTTTTTCCTTTGTGAACCCAGCCGGATGAGGCTTGGACGGAAAGCTTCAACATGTTTGCCATTGAATAGTTGCGCAGCTATTTGAACGACAGCTTCGGCAGGTTTTTGCTGACCTGGCTCCTTCCCACAGAACTTTGGCTTCTTTGTTGACTTTGTTTTGTGCTTTTGTGTCAGGTCCATTCTTGAACTTCTGCATGACCGCTATACTGCACTTCTAAACGTGTGTTTGTGGGAGGAAATCCACTGTTTACAGGAATTCTGGCGATATTCTCGTCAGCTAGTTGATAGATCTTTGAATTCTGCTAAAGTGGACATGTGTTATAAGTGAAGATGACGTTATTTTTGCTGCCAGGACATTGCTGGGTTGGTAACTCCATTTGTTGGCGAGATGAGCTTGCTTTGTTTGTGACTTCACCAATCTCAAACCACTGACTAAATTCGCTTTCTCTGCGTTTGATGATTGAAGGTGTGAATAACCCATGTTACCAATCTGACGAATCTGCAATTTGGGTGTTTAATACGAAATGCCAATCTCTTCCCTTGATTTCTGATTTGAAATGAGTTTCATTGAGCAAGCAAGCAGGGTAGCACATGCTCTTCCTTTTGTCGAGGCTGCATGCGCCATGTCATGTGGAGGCCACTAACTTTTGATATGAATTGATTTGATATTTCCCCCTTTTAGAGTTTTAATTTCAATATATAATTAAAGTAATAAAATTTTGAATTAGAAACAATTTTTTATCCTATAAATATCTTAAAAATTGTTGAGTACTTCAAAAAGAATATTTTTAAATAAGCAACAAAATTTCAAAAAAAAAAAGTATTATGAAATTATGACCTAAGTTTTGTTAATTTATCAATTTTTAAATTGATGTTTTTTATATCTTTTTTTCTGAAAAAATAATTTTATTAATTTAAACTAGCAATAAATTAATAAAAACATATAACAAAAATGCTTAAAAACCATAAAGGATGAAACAATATTTTTCTTAATAGCATAATGAATCGATTCAAAGCCTATAGTTAATAATACACATTTGATATTACTATTATGACGAGAATACCTATTACTCAAGTTCTAGAACATATTGACGATCATTGATTTTCAAAGTGATTAATTTTCAAAAAAAAAAAAAACTTTAAGATTATTTTTTAAAATTTTGAATATAAATATATTTTATCTTCTTTTTTTTTTTTAAGGAAAAATAATATTATTGATTCAAACTTACAATAGATTGATAGATCAAAGATATAAATAGCTAAAAACCATACATGATGAAACAATATTTAGGTTAATAGCATAATAAATCAGTATAAAGTCTATAAATTTGATAAAATATTGACTAAAATATCTGCAGTTCTTCAACATACTAAGGATCATAATTTGATATATATTCGACTTATCAAATATGTCTTGCTTGTCAATCGCTTCCACATAAAACAAAACGACTTAAACAAAACAAATGACAGAATTCAAGGAACAACATTGAAAAAAACAAAATAAAACTTAATCTTCATGGGAATAATTACTTATTAAACAAAAATAAAAGAAAATATTCAGATATGATTTGCATCAATGAATCATTACAAAATCCACCCCTCTATCAGTTTATGAAAAATAGGCCAACAAGAAAAAAGAGAAATAAGAGCAGATTTATTAAGGTTTTCATCTTTGTTTAAATGTTATATTTCATCTTTAACTTTTAAAAGATAAAACTTTCATGAAACCAATGAATAAGATTATGAGGTGATCTCTAATCCTAACCCTAAACTTCTAACCCTAACCTTAACTTGATATGATGTTAATAACTTAACAGAAAGGAGATATATCACTATGATCTTCTGCCGATCATAAATTTAAATTATAGAAAAGTTCAATTTTTTTTTTCCATTCAACTAAGATTTATTTTTCTAAGAATTTTGTTCTGTCATCAGAGTATGTCAAAATTACTGGTCATTTTAGTCTAATTTTTTATATGAAAATTTTAAGATTAAATGAATATGTTCAATACTTCCTAAAATATTTCCTCATGAAAACACTAAATTTTAGGTACTATCTTTAGTGTCACTGGCAATTAATAAAAGTTGTATGACCTCTGTGATTCAAGGTCGAAGCAAAGTCATATCATACCAATGTTTGTTGTCTCTATTAATAATTTTGCATTTCATCAAATATTTGCAAACTGGGGAATCAGCTCAGTTTAGGTCATTTATCCAGAGTTTAAGACGCTTAGACTCAAGGACCATTACTCCTCACCTAACTTCACTTAGGGCTGTAAAACATGTTTCATCAAAAGGACGACTTGTAGATTTTAATTTCAAACACTTAATTCAGGTACCCAATTATATATTGAACTATAAGGGAGCTCTTACTTTTACGGTAATGTTTTTAAATGTCAAGAATGTTGGGAATTTTTATTAATCAATCAGATTTTGAATCGTATTTATAAAAACTAAGATGCACCCATTTTGTTAGTCTTAAGGCCTTCAAACCATTATGTTTTGAATTTGCTACTTTTCAAATAAATTGTGAAATGGGACTCATAAATATGGTTTTCCAATTACAACCACCATTTAATTTTATTATAGCTTGATATTTAGCAACACTATAAACATTGTAGATCACCCATTAATGTGTCACAGATGAAACTTGGTTTCATATCATCCGCCTGACGACATGGGAAGCACTGTCTTATTAATTCAATATCAGCAGGAAACAATACAAAAACAAACGATAATTAATTCGTAGCTTCCATTTTTGATTTGGAGGAATAAACACAGTCCTTGGGTTATAATGATACGGGTCAGGTTCACTGGATCAAAGGAGCCCCATACATTTGAGATCAACTTGTTGTTAATGATAATCATTCAAACTTCATATTATCTACTGTCAAGTATTGGGGACAGTTCAAAGGGGCGTTCCCAGGAATGACAAGCTTCCTACTATGTTTGTCATATGATCCTATTTAGACGTTCCACAAGACGGCGTGGGCACTTAAGCTCGATAAGTCCTCCCACGACAAGTCGGTCTGGTCAGTCAGACCCTACTATCGTGTTTATTATTTACCACTGGGAGTGGAGAAGGCTACCTGAAAGGACCACCTGAAGAGGGCTACCTGACATTCACATGAGCCCTGGAGCAGCACTGATATGCTCAGCCCAACTGAGAGCCCAACCCAAAAGATCTCTGACAGTGGAGATCCTCTAAAGCTTAAATACCACTCCACACTCTTGTGTGGAACCGATGGGAATCGACATCTGATACCCTTGGAAAACGGATGTCCACAAATGGCATTCACTGGGGTGGCTCACACCCCAATAGCCAGATTTACTCTGTGCCCACCAAAAACTAGTAGCCCTTGAAATCCTCTCCTACACACCAATTCTCACTGAAAGACCAATGGACAGAAGCCTGTCCAATCGAAAGCTCAACTTAAAAGACCAACATAGTGGGAGAACCTCCTGCTTAAGTACCACTCCATGTTCTCAGAACCATAAGGGATCGCATCATTCATACCTTCAGAAACTGATACATCCACTGACAACATCTGCTCCCTGGTGGCTCACACCTAGCTGTAAGATCTGCCTTGGGCCCACTCGATGCACCGAGTAACCCTTCCGTAATCCTTCGTGTAGTTAACCATCCCCAGCCGCAAGACCACCAATAAAAGCATCAATGATAGGGTCTCAGCCCAACCCAAAGAATCGGCCAAGCTTCCAATCACGGCTTGATAATATTTAATTTGCTTTTCATGAATATTGGTGTTGAATGAGCCAGATGATTTTTGGCAATGTACACATGCTCATATGTATATGAAGTCTGTGCTTTAAAACCCGGCTAATGATTCTCCCCATTCATCGATGCCAATCAAGAATGCCCAAATTGCAGAGATCATATTATAGTGTTGCTCAATATAAACATCAAACCTTCCAAAGAAGAGATCAGAGTTAACTACCTGCATTTATTCCATGGTAACAGCTTTCTCACACCATCACCATCATAGATCCATGTAAACTAAATATTTTTAATACCTCAACAAAGAATATCAAAATTCATAATATTTAAATATGAACAAAAAAATTATTCTTAAACCATGCCCACACCCGAGATCACAAATATCATTAATTCAACTCCAATGTGTATTTCGCTTAACCTGTTGTCACAGAACAATCCTTTTCGCTTGATTCTTCCACTTTCACTATCACTTTCGAGAATATCAGCTTAATAATTTTCTCTATTAACGCCATTTTCAAATAATCATAAATAAGCCTAAAAATCATAGATATAATTCACGAGAACCCACTTCCACCACTCTTGAGGTCAGTGATGATATGGTAATGACCGTCTCCCTAGCCTTTCTGTAAATTTCTCCTCTTTATCCTTACACATAGCTTCAGTTCTATCCATAAAGATAATAATAATTTGGTCATTCAATAAACAACTTCATGTCAAGAATGATAATATCCATTATTATTACTATTATCATGCCTGTCCCAAATAATCTTTCAAAAAAAATCAGAATTAAGATATGTTTAAACATAATAAATTAGTAAAGTCCCAATAGAAACCATATCTAATCATTACTTACAATTCAATTTGATATTTTTCTCAAATCGCTCTATTATATCTTTTATTTAAAAGCACTATTTCAGACAAAACCTAACATTATTATTTCATTCACATAAAGAGATGTTGTTTCTTTTGACACAACAAAGAATATTTTATCAGAACTTATGATATCCATTTGTATTGTATCATCAAACATCATCATCAATAATATAGAGAGCATAACCTCGAGGGGTAACCTGAATTGTCTTGACTGGGTTGCTCAAACATTAATACTGTTGAGTTTCTTAATACCAACTCAAGACTCCATAAAGAATAGTCCAAAACATGAATCTAGTTAAACACCCACACACCCATTTCAAGAGAAAAATCCAAACATTCACCCAATATACATGTCAAAAGCTCTATTCACAATCTCGTGAATTTCAACAATTTTTGATCACAAAGAAGACACCCACATTAACTACATTTATTAAAAAGGAGAAAAACTCCAAACATTCACTTCCAACACAATTTATAAACAAGCCAATTTGATCGTGGCAAGAAGTGACAACTACACATTTACCGCTATTGGGAAAAGAGTATGAAAAAACTACAAACATTTACATGTACATAATTCTTATAATTAGCCAATTATCATGGCAAGAAGTGACACTCACTATTATTAAAAAGAAAATAAACTCCAAACATTTATCATAATAATACAAATCTCTAATTAGTCACTCGATCGTTGCAAAGATGTGACACCCACACATCTTAATTTATTTAAAAATAAAAAAGAAAAAGAAAACTCAAACATTTCACTGTGAAATTTAAAAGGCAATACTTGATCAGTAAGAAACTAAACGAAGAATCATTAGCCTATCTATTCATAACCAACACAATTGTTTCGAGGTTTTGTTCCAGCAATATGTAATCACTAATACTCCCTTCAAAAAACAGCAAATCACAAGTGGTTAAACATGTATATAAAACAAATAGTTGAGAAACATTGAAACTAACCTATCTCCATACGATCACTCGCTGGAATTCCTCTTAACTATAAGATAATTATGAAATCAAGGTGAAATATATATCACACATAACCACATACAAAGCCAAAGAAGAATAAATCATCAAAAGAGCACTTAAAATGAGGTACATTTTAGAAAAGCACTTTGGCTCATCAAATATGGCAAGTGGAACAAGGTCAGAGACTCATGATCTCCATACAGAACTTTCTAAGACACCTCCATCATTTCTCTAAGTACCTCAACATGGGAGAATGGCTATGAACTTTTTAAATGCCTCATAAACCATAGTTTTCAGCTAAATAATCGTCAAGAAAGTCACAATTAGATAAAGATGTCTAATCTCTTCATGTTCATATCCACAGTCTTCTTCGAATGATAAAGATTCGAGGAATTAAACCTAACAAACATATCAGTGGGTTCCTACAAGGCCCTTGAACTTAACCCACACCATATGGAAACGTATAAAGCACCTGATGCTGAGCTCAGCCAAAGTGAACTCACTGACAAAGGTAAACTCAACCCCATCTATCAATATCGACGCAGTTTGCTCCTCAAATCGTAAACAACTGAATTCATCTATGTTAGCCTTTATTGCCTAAATACAATAAACCCACTAACAAAATCGGGCCTCCTTATGTTTCATACAGATCAATAAAACAGAACAAATACAAGTCCAAACGAGTCCAACGTATTCCATCTCTTTCTTTAAAGAACACGTTCGTACTTGCCTCCCTGTGGTTAACCGAGATAGCATTAACACAAGAATTTCGTCCGGAAAATCGCTGATCCGATCTTCCCCGTAATGAGATATGCCCTAATAAGATTATAAAAACGCTAAATAAATTAATCTAATCGATAGATTTGTATTATATTGCTGAAATTATGAAATCGCAAGTACCTCCTCTATCTTGCTCGTAAGTCATTTTCTTCCTCATGCGGTCAGATTTGTGAGTCTCATCAAAACCGTAATCAAACGAGCATAAATTATTTTGGCAGATTTCAGAAGAATAGAAGAGGGGTAATCGTTTAAAAAGGGACAAAAAAATTTACAAATTTACCCCATTTTCTTAAAACCCAAAAAAAGAAGATATTTTTATATAATTTTAACAAATTTATCCTTATAAACATTATATAAACCTGAAGTCAACCCGCATTAAGTTTGTTTAAATATAATTTAATAATGATTAAATCCAAATTAAATAGCTATGATACCTGTTACAAACCTAGACTTTAACTTATTTCCAGTTTATTCAAATATAATTTAACGATGGTTAATTCCAACATATATAGAAGTTATGTTAAAAATCTAGACTTGACACCCCTTAAGTTTGTTTAAATGTTAACTTAATGATGGTTAAGTCCAATATATATAAAAATTGGTTAGATTTGTAATATTTTTTTGGTTTTACATACAAAAATTGTCCAAAAGTGTGAATATTTTAAGGTTATGTTATGCAGTTTTGTAACAACTTTTGTTTTTATCCCCTTTAAATCAATTCCTAAATAAAATATGAACAAATTCAAACTTTTTAGGGGTAACCATTTAAAAGAGACAAAAGGTAAAAGATATTACAAATCTAATCAATTTTGTTAAAACAAAAAAAAAATAAAGAGAAATTTGTTTAAAATTGACAAAACAAAAGATTCAATCAACTTAATTTCTATAACCTTAAAATATACTCATACAAAATTACCCCTAAACGTGTTCCTTCACATCACCCCCAAATTCAACACTTCTCTTATTTTCATTCTTTCGCTTTCCTTCCTTTCAAAATACAAACTTGGGTTCCTATTTTCTCTATTTATCACTAAAGAATCCAACCACTGATCTTCACCGCTTAATTTTTCGTTATTATTTTCTTCTTTTTAAGAGAAAGATCTCGTTCAAGAAAATATTTATAGCCGATGTGCTTACGAAGAATAAGTTATTCAATCCCCAAATTCAAACCCGACTTCTTTTAAGCTTGTTCTCTTCGTTAGCAATACTTGAACAAACTTGAAGGATGTCAAGTCAAAGTTTTTAACACATTTCTTCTAATATTCGACTTAACCATTGTTAATTTAGCATCTAAACAAACTTTAAGGGTGTCAAGTCCATGTTTCTAACACAATTTCTATACATGTTGGACTTAACCATTATTATATTTGAACAACTTGAAGGTGTCAAGTCCAGGTTTCTAACACATCTTCTATACATGTTGATTTAACCATCTAAGTTATATTTCTTAACAACCTTGAAGAAAGCAGAAACTTGGTATATTAGATTTGACTTATTGTTATTTAGATTTGACTTGCTATATTTGAATAAACTCTTAGTATTCGAATATTAGACTTAATCATTATAACAAAGTAGCCATTTAGTATCAAATCTAGAAGAGAATGGTGAAAGAGAAGAGCTACAAACGTTGGAGAATAAATAAGGAAATGAAAGAAAATAGAGGAAAAAATGAAAGTTTGAAAGAAATTAGAGTGTTGTCATATGGTGTTTAGAGGGTAAATTTGTCAAAATGATGTATTTTTATCTTTATCGTTAGTGGTAACTCCAAGTGAAAAGATAAAATGGAAAGAATATTACAAGTTTAACCCCTTTGTTAAAAACTCAAAAATAAAGATAAAACACATACTTTGACAAATTTACGTATTTAACCACTATATGATAACTTACTCTCATTTCAAACTTTTCCTTTTCCCTACATTTTCATTTCCTTATTCATTATCTCACGTTGTGTTCTTCATTTGTTATCTTTTAGATTTTGGTTATCAAATAAACTTTGTTACAATGGTTAAGTCCTAACATTTGACACCAACTTTGTTCAAATATATGGTTAAGTCTAATCTAAATAGTTATTGAGTACAACTGACTTAACCCCCTCCTTCAAGTTTTATTTAAATATAAATTAATAGTTAAGTCCAACATGTATAGAAGTCAGCAAAACCTAGACTCGACACCCTTCAAGTTTGTTTAGGATGTTAGCTTAATCTGCTTAAGTCGATTTATCAAGAAAATGTGTTAAAAACTTGGACTTGACATTCTTAAAGCTTGTTCAAGTGTCGCCAATCACTAGAATAAGTTTGGAAAGAAATCGAGTTTGAATTTAGGATTGAATCACTGCCCATAAATACCATCCGACATGCTTACCCTTCTTGGAATCTCTACACTCTAAAAAGAAGAAAACAAAATAAAGGATTAAGCGAGTGAAGTTAAATTATTGTGATTCTTTGAGTTATAAAGAAAAATAGGAACTCGTTCCATTTTTTAAAGTTTAGAAGGAGAACCAAGGTCATAATTTGACATCGATACAGAGCATCACACCGAAATTCAACACTATTTTCGCGGGTTTGGGTTGAGTATAATCGTGTTTAGGCCATATTCGTATTGACCCGCCTAACACGTTTAATAAATGGGTCATATTCGTGTTGACCTGCCTAATACGAATTTGACCCGAATTGATCCGTTTAATTATTATATTAATTAATTAACCTATTTAATAAGTTATTTCAGGTTAATATGGATTAATTATAATTCCTATTAATTTAAATAATAAAATTAAGAAACATGTTAAATTTAATAGGTTATTTGTGTTAAACATGCATGGATGATTAATTATAATTCTTATTATTTTACATAATCGAATTAATAATGGCATTCTGCTGACCTCGCCTAACACGAATAATAAATCGTCGGCTCGGGGTTAGCGAATATTGACACGTGGCCATTTTGGCTGCCAGTTGAGAATGTTGATGACCCATTCAGATATTGACACGACACGAATATGACCCATCAACATGAATTGCCACTCCTGGGAGAAACCGAGAAAGCTCCAAAGAAACAAAAACACAGAGTCTGCATTTAAATAGTGCATTTAGAAAATCCAAAATATAATATCGTTTAAAATATGTCAAAACTATGCCAGAATTCTTAGCAAATTCTGAAGGTCATGTTTACAACATCGCTATCAATTTTAAAATTTCAAAGGCTCTGGCCAAGCAGAACGACTACTACGGAGTGAGATGTCCAAGACAAAAAAAAACACCAAAATAGCGCTCATCGGCTTACGCTGTGAACGACGGCCTTTGGTTATGCTCTCACGCCGTCGTTCACTGCTCGCCAAGGTACTTTTAAAATTCAATAGCTTCCAAGGCCAGGAATGCCGCCTTAAATTTGCTAAAATTTCCAAACGCAAATTAGTTCTGATACATTTTCAAAACCAAGATATATTCGACTTTTTCTAAATGGCTATTTCCGTACAAAAACTCAAACAAGAGAAGGGCTCACTCAGTGATTTACAAGACATCGAGGGGTAATTTTGTCTAAAATAGGTATATTTTAAGGTTATAAATGTAAAAGTTAATTTTGCAAGTAACTTTTCTTTTTTTTCCTTTTAAGCTAATCTTCTGTTCAAACTGAGGAGTTCCGACGCATCACTACTCATCTTCATGGAATCAATCAAGCCTAAACCCTAGTGGATTATGCAAGATCGAACCCCTCGTGAATCTCTACTGAAAAATGGAGAATCAAGATGTAATAGATCAGTAAATTGAGAAGAGAATCAGTGGGAGGAATGGAGAACAGAGCATGAGCTCAAGGAGAAGAGAAAGGCGGTGAAGAAGCAAAAGAGGAAGCAAAGCAGAGGATCTGTATGTTGAGGCGAAGGGGAAGAAAGAGGAGGCGCGTTGAATGATCCGGAGGAGCAGGAGAGACCGAGGCCGATGGAGCAGAAGAGGCCGAGAGGAACCCAGAGGGAGACATGGGAGTGGAGCAGACAGGGCATGGCCGAGGAGGCGGGCGAGAGAAACATGGTGGAGGCGAGGAGATTGATTTCAGGAAGATTCCGGAGGAGCCGAAGAAGAAGGAGGTTTGTGGTTCCTTTAATTTTTCTTTTTTGTCTCAATGGGGAGAATCAGGGATAATCAAGGAATGAGGGGCAATTACGAAGTTATACGTACCTATTCTTGACTTAGGGTTGCTTTGGAAATCAAATTCTTCTCGTTATTCGTCGGAAAAACTTATATTTTAAAATAGTTTGCATGCAAGAATCTGCGAATCGCAGACTGTGGTTTGGTTGCCGAGGAAGAGGGAAAAGGAGAGAAAACTGGAATATTGATGACTCGACCGACTCGGCTTTATGGGATGTAAGCAGAAGCAATGTGGCGTATTTCCATCTGGTTACCACAACAGAAAAATGCATATTTGAAGTTTACCTGTGTGAAAATTTGCTTTAAATTGTGTTTGATTGCTGAGGAAGAGGGACAAATGGAGAGAAATCAGATAGTCAAGATGTAAGGTCATTTTTGCAGATTTATGTGCTTATATTCAGACGCTGAGTGGATAGGATCAGCTGGTTTAGCATTTTCAAGTGGACTATCTTTTTTCAAGAAGAATATATATGTGTGTGTGTATATATATATATATATATATATATATATATATATATATATATATGTATATATATATATATTTATATATATATTAGCAAATTTCTCGGAAATTTATTTCTTTATGTTTATGTTTGGTCGCTAAGGAAGTCCGGGAAAAGTTGAGAGAAACCCACATTTTGAATCTTCAAGGACATTGGGTACATGCGTAAGACTGCTCGCATAGTATTTCAGAAGTACCTTTCTTCCTCTTGACTGCAAAAATATTTGTAGTATCTGGAAAAGTAACTCTAAATGAAAGCATAAATGTTAGTAGAGACAGAAATTTTGGTGGGAGAATTCACTTTAAATTTGTTTTGGGTGGTTAAAGAAGTAAGGGAAAGGGACAGGAATTGGAACTTTGAATTCTAGGGCATGTCTACCTAGTTATATACTAGTAGGCCCTTTAAGAGCATGGGATTGTTTGTATAGTATTTTGGGAAGACTCTTCTTAGTCTTGAGTTAACAGCATAATTGAGTAATTTGTCTGCAATAATTTGCAGGTTGACAAGGAGAAATGAGTTGACGATGATGATGATGATGATCGGGGAATGACAATAGAGGCCCCAGAAATTATCTGGCAAGGGAATGAGATAATTGTCAAGAAGAAAAGGGTCAGGATTTCAAAGAAAGATGCAGATCAACATAGCACACAAGAGGTAGTTCATCTATTATATGCATGGTTGCTGTCAGACGCGGTGTGTGCTCCTCGTAGTTGTGGAAGAATTTGAATTCTAAACTCTAATGTTTTCTTCATAGGATACCAATAGACCCACATCAAATCCCCTTCCTCCTCAATCAGAAGCATTTTCTGATCGCAATGCATCAGTAATTTCATCCCAACGGGCACTTGCAGAGGTGTCAGAACAAACCCCAAACTTTGGAACAGAACAGGTTGACTTCTATTCATTCTATTTTTCTATTATTGGTTATTTCCTTTTTGTGGCTGATGGGTCCTTGTACTCAAGGCTTGCACAAGTATTTATATTTTTTCACGAAGAAGATTGTTAGGTCTAATTAAACAGTTATGTGTGGCAGGATAAAACTCACTGTCCTTTCTACTTCAAAACTGGAGTTTGTCGGCATGGGCAAGAATGCAAAAGACTTATTATTTACCTGATAAATCGACACCTTTAATAAGAATTACGCACAGTGGACCTGGCCTTGCTTGGGAGCAAGATGAAGGACTTGAGGTCTGTAAACAATGTCATGTACCTTTTGTATCCTGTAATTTTAACTGCAGCATTCTTTTTCTGTCTCTGATCCCAGAAACCATTTGCACAGAACTGTTGTTGTTGCCTGATTAAAGGAAGCAACTCATAGCACAGCTATGATGCAGTTTGGACCTTAGTGGCTGAAACCTCCTATATGGAGCAGTTGTGTCACAATCTTGATCTCTCTCAGCATAGCTCACCTTGGGGTTTCCATAATTTGTGTTATGACTATATGGCAATGTTTTGAATTAATGATATACTAATACCACAGTTCAGACTATATGTTTCTTGTAGTCCAAATGTGCTTCAGACCTGGTCCTGCTCAAGTGTGTCCCCAGTCTGGTCAAGTTTGGCTCCCATTCCTAAGTATGCTCCTGTAATTCCTGCAGTTCCAATGTTAGCCCTGCCTCTTTTTCAAAAAAAAAAAAAAATTTTATACACGATTGTTTATCGCCTTGGCCAGGCCTTGAACCTGGAACCTCCCAAAACTCAACCCAATCCTTTCCAGCTCAAGTCAAGCCTCAAGGAAAAGCTAATGCTATCTCCAGTTTCTATTTGCATCCATGATTTGAACACTTAGTTTGAAAGATTTTCACAAACCATATCATGAAAGGTCCATATTGTTGGTAAAATAAGCTTATTATTACTTAGGTTTTGATTCCTGGTTTTAGATGTTTATAGGAGCTGCTAACCTTTGTAATTAATAATGTCAAATTTTATTTTGACATGTGGAACTTGTACGTTCTTGTAAACCTCAGTGGCTTTGATTTCATATCATGTTTTTTTTTAATAAGTTGATTTCAAATTATGTCTACTTGTCAGAAGTGTTTTTTTGTAATATATTATGTAAAATAGTTATTGTTGGAAGCTTCTTGACTCATTTAAACCAGAAATTCATCTCAAGATTCATTTGGTGGAGTACTTGGTCTTGGCCTTGGTTGCTGGAGGAAAGATTTTAGCATTTCAGAGTCTCTACTTGGTGCTACTGAGAGTAGCTATCCACTACTTGTGGTCATTTAGTTAACAAAATACCCAATGAGTTATTTCTTTTCTATATGCCTTCTAGTTTTAATGTTCACATACCCATATTTTGTGAAGGTTTGTTATTGTAGTTGTGCAATTTAGAGGTAATTGATATCTTTGTATGATATAAATAAAATAAAAAGATATTTTGATTCTTCTTCATGTACTTGTGTTTTTTCAGAATTATAAATAGTGAATATCTTTCTGGTTTAGGTTGCATTTTGTTGGAGATTTATTTTCTATTGAATTCATTTGATAGCTTTATCCGTATGTGCTCTATATCCTGAGCTTGCTCTAACAACCTAGTAAGATTTGGGCAACATCTTTTTCTCTAAGTATTGAGCTGTTCCTCTGATGGCAGTTGGTACTTACTGCCTATTTCAGATAAGGCAAAATCTACTTCAGAAGGTGTGTTTGGTAAGTTTTCAATAAAAGATAATTCAAGTGATTCTATTAATGTAATTATATGTTGTTATTTCTACCATATATTATATAAAATAACATACGTTAAAGAAAAAATAAGAGAAATGAAGAAAATTTACTAAATTTATAAAACCATTAATTATGTTCACTTGTGGGTGGTTGCATTTGGTGAGTATTCACTTAAAAAGGTAATCGTTAATTCAATTACTTTAACGTTGCATGTAATATTATTTCTCCTATTTATATCTTAGTTTATATAGTTAAAAGGATTATTAGATATTATAAGACCTAACCATTCACTGGTTCACATTTGCCTTATACTCACAGGAACTTAATTTTCTCGCGTGAAGTTCTCTAGTCTTTTCTTTCTCATAGCCTATAGAAAGGTGTCAGCCAAATATGATGTTATTGAACTAGAAAAAATCATCCCACCTGCCATTCTGTGGTTTGGTACTAAGTGACCCGTTGTTTCACAACCGTCAAGAAATGAATTCAAATGATTTGCTTCGAGACTAGAAGACCCTATGAAACAAAGATGCACCGGGCAGATGTACTTTGATTGAAAAATTAGCGCTTGACCATATTCTCTTGCCTCATATCTATAAAAACTTTTCGTCTCTCGTTGCATTTCGGGGCCAGGGCTGCATCGTTGCTGTGTTTCGCAGTTGAACCCACCCCGACATGCAAATTATCATCCATTAGGCTCAACAGGTCTCCATTAGGTGGGCTCAACAACTACAAGGTTTTCTGCCTTCTTTTTGTTGCTTCTTTTCTTTTTTTTCTTTTAATTGCACTCTTTCTATAAACTTTATTCTCTGTTCCCTTTACATCATACAAATAGAATCCTCAACTCACCTATTTGAGTATAAGCAACCATCCTTCGTTGTCCTTCATCATAGATTTATCACATTCTCCCTTCTTCTTCTTGAGTATACCAAGGGAGTTATAGAATTCCAACAACTATTCATTTTGTTACCAAACATCATTCTATGTTACAGTCTAGCCCAAAGGTCATTGATGATTATTTATAGTATAACTCACCAAGTTAGATACAAATGATGTCAAATCTTTAACTTTGAATTCTCCCCTCAAAGAGTTGTCTCGACAAAATGGAAGGTTCTCAAAAGATTTAACACCTACCGTAGATATATTTTTTCTGACGGAGGGTGAAAATACTCAAACCTTATGAGTTGGAGAATAATCAAAGAACATACGCATAAGAGCCTTCAGATTACAATTTGGACCTCTCTTGCCTTTGTACATAAACATAAGCAACATACCAAATATTTTTAGTAGAGAAGATCGAAAGGGGAATCATAGCCTTTCAAAGATATCGATTGGACTTTTTATATCTAGAATCTTTTGGCTATTACTGATCAATGTAGTTGTTATAATACGATGGTTCAAAATGGACTTTTGATGTTTTTGTGAACAAGAGTTTCTTCCTGCTTTCTATAAGATGTTAATTTTCTTTTGGCCACCCCATTTTGGTGGTAAGGTCCGTTATTGCACAAAGAAAATATATGTTGCCATTTTCAAGAATATAAGTTAGTAAAATTGAATCGGGAATACTCTTTTCCATTATCAACTCTGAAAACTTGTATTTTTGTTTGAAAATGAGTTGCAATCATTTTATGAAATTTTTTGGATGGGAGGGTAGCTTTAGATTTTTTGTCTAGCAAGTAAATCCATGTGGTGCGTGTGCAATCATGGATAAAACTCACAAATAGGGCTGGTAACGAGCCGAGCCGAGCCGAGCTTTGAACATTTCGAGCTAGGCTTGTTAATTTATGAGCGAGCTCGAGCCCGAGCCAAGCTTTTGAACGAGCTTAAAATAAGGTCGCTTTCCTCGTTTGATTTAAAAAAAAAGCTCTTGGCTTGAGCCCCTATTAGTTCTGCTTTTCCATATGAACGAGCCTTGAGTCAACCTCTCAGCTCAAGCCCAATCACGAGCCTATACAAGCTCAGACAGAATCAATCCTCAAGCTCAAATTCATAGAACCTTTTAACTTTTAATCAATCTGATAACAAACATAAATTACAAATAATTTTCAGATTGTTCCATGATTTAGCACTGATGCTAAATATAAAGCCACCTCCTTCAACATTTGTTTCCTCGATTACGTAGAATTCCACTGGGCCAAACAGTTTGCAACTAAAATTATGAAATAGAATTAAAACAAGTAGAAATTGCGTGAGTGAAGAAATAAGATACTCAATCATTGAATAAGAAACATGATTGGTTTTGTTCAATTATCTAAATAAAGAAATAATATATAACAAGATCTCGCCTAAAGAACCCAATAGTAACAACGTGTAAAACTATTCGTAATATACTCGCCGCATGTGGTTAAGTCACACCATCCTCCTCGACTACCAAGTCAAGGCAGATGATTAATTTCAAGACCCATAGCTTCACCACTGCCGGATGGAGATCCAGAATCTGTACACCATGTCGAACCGGTCGGCCCAAATTTTCATACCCAAAGAAATGATTGGCACTCCGCTACATAATCAGATGCTCGGCAATCGCATACTGCCTGTTTCTGAGGCAAACTCCCACCCCACGATCACCCTGATGCTTACCCACACCCACGCCCCATGCTACTGGTTGTCCAGCACCGATTCAAAGGGGCCCCAATACCCCGCATTTGATCGATCCCCAGTTCATCGGGCCGAATTGATCAGATTGGGTGGTCCGTGCATCATCACGTTAACAAGATCTAGAACCTTGTCCTGTCGCTGATACACACTTCTATAGTTTCACAGAGCCCCACACTTCATATTAATCGATTCCTGCACACCAGATCGACCGATCGTGACTGAAGGTCATACCCAACCATGTCCTTCCCACGTCCCTCACAAGACCTTCTTCACGCTATCCATGACCGAACATACCGTCGCCGACACCTTCGCGCTATCAGGCAACCACTCGCTTACCGAGCGCATCTGAGATCTAGGGTAGTCCCCACCCAACGGCGGATCGCTGAGCTCGCCGCCTTCGCCGCCCAGCGCCCCACCCGCCGTGAGGATTCACGCATTTGCCATCCATGTCGACCGGATCTGGGAGCTCGAGATCCATTACATCGGGAGCATCCGGGACATGACCTCAGATTTCACTCCGCTCGCAGCCTGATCGCACCGGTGAAGACCAGATCCTGCCGGCCGGAGACCGTAGGCGGAAGCCTCGTTCCAGCGACGGATGGGTCCCGGCGGCCAGAGCCGAGCTTTTTTCGAGCGAGCCCGAGCCGATCCCGAGCCGAGCCCGAGATTTATCAAGCCTAAATTAAGGCTTGGGCTCATTGCGAACACGAGTCGAGCCCGAGCCGAGCTTTTTCGAAATGAAATCGAGTAGCTTGGCTCGTTATCACTCTACTCACAACCATTTAAAACCAAGATAAGATGAGATGGGGCCCCAAACATCACTATAACGATGTTTAGAAGCCATTTATCAGACAGTAGTTTCCTGGGAATGCTGAAAACCTACATACAAAGACCTATAGTTGTGTAATTCATATCTGTGGCTGTAATGTAAGTCTGAGTAGCTACTATGAGTTTTTAAGTGAAAAGATTGTAATTAGGATCAAGACTACTCTCGCTTAAATGGAATCCTCTAGCTTGATTCAACTGATGAGTTTCCAAATAATTATTCAATTTGATACAATCACGAACGCAAATACGATGCAGCATGCATTTTATGCCATCACTTCCTATTTCAAATCATTGACTGCTTCAATAATAGCAGATTCTGATGCTTTATTTCATAGGCTTCCTTTCGTTTTATAGAAAATCCGGATTGCAATGTCTAATGTGTTACCGATATATCTTTCGCTGCTACCGACTCTTGTTCATCATGTATCCCCAAATGTTACTCGCTTTCTTTTCATGTCTTAGTTTTCTTCCCGATGAAAAAGGTGTTCAGAGTACGATTAAAGGAAATTATATTCCAATACATTGTTTTGACAAGCTTAGGTTCCTGTAATATGTATACCGTGTCTGTGGTCCGAGGCAACCACGGTATGATTTACACTTTAAAGTTAAGGGTCCTGCTGCATATAATACAATGACGAACTTCTAACAAAGATGGAGAAAAGCAGCAAAATGGCATGATTTCAGGCTTAAAAAGGTCACACATTGGCATGAAGATGCTTTGATAAAGCTTAGACCGAGATTACGGGATAATCACTCCATCTCGTAGTCCTACCGGTGATCATGCCAGCACACACCAAGATGATCCAAAGAATTGACATGTGTAGGTACAAAAATACCAGGTTATTTTGAAGATCAATTACTTACTCATATTACCTATTTGGAGATGGAAAAACAAAAAGGACTACAGATTCTGATGGTTTCTACTGCATTTCAGTATTTTTAATAATTGATTCAGGATATGTGGGGGGATTCCCAAGCTTGTTTAGATGCCGAGGCAATGTACAGACTCCGCTTATGTGCAATCCTTTAGCATCTGGTGAGCTCAGATCCCCAACACTTCAATCAGTTTATGTTATTGACTTTATACTAGTAAAATGGCTTTTCTATCACCCTTGCTCATAGAATCTTGTTTGTGGAAAGAATTTGAAAATAGATACATACAAGACAAGCCGCTGAAGTAGAAAGTCTATAAGATCGGCGCAACACTGCTTACAGAGAACCAGATTTTCGATCTGCAAGACATCGCCATCACGCGCAAAATGCAGGTGTTTAAGTGATAGATTGCCTGGCCTTGTCATCATCCCGCTAATTCATCAGATGTCGCAATGGGCCAGACTAATGGTGACATCGGGTACCACCAAATTTAAACCGAGTAAAAACATGAAGGCATTTATTATCTTGATATTTATTTTCAAAATGTTATCTTATTTACCGCTTGAAGTCCCTAAAGAATAATTCAAGTATCTCGTCTACTTGCCAATATAACTCATGTTAGCTTGATATGCACGCGCTCTTCCACTTCGGGGTCAAATCGCATCTTAACAAGATATTAGAGCTGTTAAGTAGAAATCTCAATTTTGTCTCACTCAAGCTCTTTGTTTGTTCATCTCCTAATCAGCATATCTATGTTTATTGACCATTCCTCATCTCTTCATGCAGGAGTATAATGCATTTGAGATGGGTTATAAATTTCATACGATCACTGTGGTCATTTATTCGTAATTCACGGTCCGATGATCCTGGCCTCTCCACGGTGGTATGATCCTAAATTTTGTGAAGTTTGCTATTAGCTTGTGTGCACAATGGACAACCTAACATGATAAGCTTTTGGATGAAATTTCTTCTCACATTGTTTGAGTAGAGATACATGAAAATCTATCGATATTAGATAATATTGAATGCATGAACACTGTTTTAAAACACTCGCGTACTTTACCTTTTGAACACTTTTACTTTGAAATTTCTAATTATATATATTTATATTCATATAATTTTTACCTTTATATTGAATGTTTCTTTTTAAATGTTAGAATTGTTAATTTTTTTTTAATTCATTTAGATTTGAATAATATTTTATAAAATAATGTGCATTCGAGGTCACATTTCACTCACTTGCCATGCCTCGTTTCCCGTGCTTAGCGCCTGCTTCTCCGAGGAGGCTTTCAGGTTCGTATGCCCTCGCACCTTAAAAACTATGTGCATGAAGATTTATTTGAGCTGGTTTTTTCTTTCCAAAATTCGGGATTTTGGTTTAGCATTTTCTATTTTACCATCAAAAATTTGACATTTCGCATGTAAATAATATTTCCTTCTCTCTTTTTCTTCCTCGCTTTCTATTTTCGCATTATAAGCTAACTGAAATGGATCTACACTCTCTCCTTGCTTAATAGATGCTTATTCAAAATTTCCTTCCAATCCTTTTGTTTCTATTCTGTGTTTAAAGAGGTTATTCTCTTCTATGTTTTCAATTCACATTCTATTCAGGTGGAGTGTAGATAATTTAATCTATGGAGTCTTTCCTAAAATTTGTAGCAGTAACCAGTGCATATGAAATATTTCAGTGTTCATAGTGATACCGATGTGGCCGAAGGTGTTCCAAGTAGTAGTGCCGCCGTGCAAGAAATTTTTCGCAAAGTTAAACAAACATCCTTTTTCTCATGTATCAGAAGTTATCTTCTACTTCCGTGGATTCAAGGATGTGGTTTATATTTTTCAACTTGCATGAATTTACTTGTTTTTTCATTTCCATCTAAGTGATCTGCTCATGCATTAGCTGATTTTACTTAGTCCGTAAGTTAGAAAGTTATGTAAAGGTCGATCCGTGCTTCTCAACTCACTGTAACAAGGAAAACATCCTTTTATTTTATATTTTTTTTTTTATACAAACTTCTACATACATAATCTAAAACTTGTTTAATTTGAGCAAAAATCTTCATCAAGAGGGATTGGAGATGAACCTGAATATGAATAAAGGAAAAGTTTTATGAATAAAGTTAGTCCTTGAACATTTAATTCATAAAAATATGCAATACTGAATCTAAAACTAAGATAAAAGGTAAAGCTCATGGCTTAGGAATGCATAGACAATTTTTCCAAGAGTTGCAAAGTATGAGGTTTCTAGATAAAATTGTTGTGGAATGGAAGACTATAAGAGGGAAATGTTAAGAAAATAATGTAGCATCGATAAGATGAAATAAGAAAATTATTCACTATCTTGAAGAAAAGCAAAATAAGAATCAAGTAAAATTTGTAGTCTGTGGATGATTTATATGGCAAGATAGGCACAAAGTACAGACCCATTATGAGTCCTAAATCGCTAAGTTACTCGCTTGATTTTGGGTTTATAACCACTTGGACCTCCCTCCCTCGACAACTAGCTTTGGCGCGAGCCTCTACTCAAGTGGTTGTAATGATAAGTATTAGGAGTGGTTCATTCCTCGGGATGACCCCGGCCTCGAAATCAGGAGGGTCGCTACCCGTGGGGTCCACGGTCACTATAGTGTTGAGTGGCCATACCCTTGGTTCATGGTCACCAACCGCGTGGACGTCTGCTTCAAAAGAGGGATGGATTGAGCAGGACCCATTATGAGTCCCACATCGTTAAGTTACCTGCCTACGGGTTTATAACCACTGGGTTCCCTCCTGATAAATAGCTTTTTAAGAGGTCTATTCAAGTGGCTACAGTAGAAAGATGCGCAGGAAGATGAGCAGACCATTCAATTCGCATTAGAAGTGCATATCATAGAATTTATTTAGGTCAGAGTTAGTGACATAAGGAGATGAAGTCTAAAATCCGTGATGTATGAGAATATGGAAGGTCAGAGAACATGGGATTTTTTTAGCGGTGTATAGGACTAATTTGTTTAACAAGACCCTAATCATGAAGACAAAAGGACAAGTGCCACTCTTTCTAAACACATGCTATAGTTAGGCTATCTTCAATATAGTAAGCCCTCAATAGAATCATCATGATGTTGCTTTACAAGTTGTGGTTATGAACCCTGATATGATTTGGCAAAACTTTTAAGGTAAGACAATATCAAAGTTTAAAATTGAGTGTTTCCTAAGGAAATATACCATGAAGTTTATTTTCTTGGATAAACTAAAGAGAAATTAATGTATAAGAAAGATTTGAGTGCTTATTGAGACTATGATGCATAAGAGACTTTAAGAACAATTGCACTGAGTTGAAGAAGAAGAGAGGTTGCAGTAATATATGGATCAAAGTTACGATAATGAGTCTGGTGGCACACAAATTGCTGGAGATTGCATAAATGAAACTCGACCATTGATTCTCTGTTTTTGCACATCATCATAAGCACTAAGAGGTCTGAATGATATTTATCATGAAACATGGCTGACATATCGTTTTTAATTGATGTTAATAAATGATAATCCTAAGTTATAACTATCGATGTATACTGCTATGGTGCTTCAAGCAAGGATGACACTCGTGAAATGATCTAAATAATGAAGATTGTTTAGTTACTACAAACGAACACTATCCATAATGACAAGATCAAGAGTGATTTTCCCCATCTTGTTAGTACATAATGTTCAACCAGAGAAGCAAATTTGAAGTATTTTGTATCATGTTTCTTCACATTATAGAAAACATGATCTATTGTTGCACCTAAGTTATGCCTATATACATAATGTTGATCAGAATGGAACGGTTTGAAAAAGGAATATCTGAACAAAGATTAGAACAAGTGAATACAAGAAAAGATGGAACCCCAGAATGAGTTTCATCATCAGAGAATATGAGTGACTGAAGTTGGTTCAACCAGGGTTGACAGGTCCGTAGCAAATAGTCCAACAGTGATTTCCATTCATATTCATGGTAGTCACAACAACAAGGTGAGTCAGACCTTGCAAACTTTGGCACAAGTAAACATGAGTGGGTCTTGATCGCTATCACATGGAATTATAGGTGAAGTGACTGAATTTCAAGCAACATCGGTCAGAAATATCTAAGATATTTTCATTTTATAATTGTTATGATGATATTTAATCTTAATGATATACATTTAACTTTAAACTATTCATTAAGGTGGAATTTCTATTAATGAACAGAGTTGTTCTAGACAATAGTTTGTCAAATTACTTAGTGAAGGAACCAATTACATTTTGAGAAGAGAACCCAACTTAGAATTAGAGTCATAACAGTCATTAGAGTCCTGAATATACTTCAATTTTTTGAGACAGCCTGCAACAAGGGCCATAAAAATCTTTAATCACATTTATTTATTTTTTGCAATATTACAATCTGCTGGCTAGACTCAAATGATTTTCTCTTATCTATTTTTTTTCTCATTACGAGACCTATGCCGCTGTAATCATATGGCTTTCTATCACTTCATGATATTTTTCCACATATTTTATCACCACTCACTCAACAGAAACACTTATTTTGATCCTAAAGCCACTTCAACTGAACGACTCAGAGGAAATGAATACATATAAATGTAATATCATGTGCCTTATTAATAAAAGGTGCCTGGCCGATAATGCATCAATAGAATATGATTATTTGGTCCTTACCTGAAAGTTATGAAAGTTCATCTACGAAAGTCCCTCTTCTTCACAAAACGATGCAACTTTCCAGAAATCATAAATAAATATATTTTCCTTCCATGTTGATGTTGATCCACAGCTATTCTTCCATCCAAAAAAACATCACCATAATGAATGATTCAATGAAAAATCTAATTTGAACTGTATGATCATTGTATTGGCAAGTATAATGCTCCAGATTTACACTTAATCATAAATGCATGGTAAGATCGAGCCGAAATGAATTACGTCGTGAACCTAATTCGCTATAATTAAGGCTTTGTTCATAATATCAATTTTCCTCTCCATATTTGGTCAGCCATTATTTATGTTACAAAAGAAAAAAAAAATATTACATCATCAATTGATTCTGTAAGCTACTTCAAGCTCAATTCAACTAACTGCACTTTTATACATAATGATTAAATAGTTCGAGAAGGCATAATTCGTTGATTAATTTTCATCATATTTGATTTTCTAGTATTTTTCATGATAAAGCCAAATATGAGAAAATTATTCTTTTAATTGGTAAAGGTAGTGCCTTATTCAATACTACAGATGTATCTCGGAATTCCTTACACCTAGCTGGAAGCCTCTTCATAGTCCACCCTTTTATTTTTCCTATCTTCTTCATTGCTTAGATCATATTTCTTCAAGCTTTCGAGTAATAATCGATGGAGTAAAGCATCTATGTCAGTCTGATGGTGACTTATCATGCAGAGATACTTACAACCTGAGAATCATTTGTTACATTATAGTCGCAAATCCGAGGTTATATATATGTTCTACCATTATTATTCACCTTCAGACCGTTTTTCTTTTCTTTCTCTTATCAGGATTAGTCAAAAGACCGCATTTATGATGTATGTCCATGCCAAAGGATGATAGAAGGATGATGAATATGCAAACTTTGATGGGATCCTCATCAATGCTGAACTCAGAGATCCTGGATGGTTCAACTTTCAAGGGATACCGAGATTGCCATGGCGCTTATCACCAACATACACATGGTCGTGAAGAAGACTCATCCCCGCGTACCAAAGTTGCTTCAAGGTGATCATTTTTTTTTTTCATTGTTTCAAAAACACGGTATCTATATCTCAACAGTTCATCTTTCCGTACTTGATGCATATGTGTATATGGCTATAGATGTCACTCAAGCCGAGTGCACCCGGCGTTTTCGAGATTGTCTTTACAACCAGAGACTCTAGAATGTATGAGAAAAGTGAACAGCATTGCCAAAACTAACTGGAAGATATATGCAACTGAAGAACACAAAGAGATGACAGGGCATTTGATGCAAGCACTCCAATCCAGTGAACAAAGATGGAAAAGTAACCACATTGCTTTCCGCACAGGTGGTAAAGTTCGATCATCAACCGTCTTCTCCCGATGTTCAACCACATAACCATCTCTATCAAACCTTCAAAATTGAGTAATGGCTTATCATGAAAGTCCGTGACGAAAGAACAAAATGGCGCAGCATAATGAGTAGCTTCGAGGTGAAATGCAGAGCAAGATATATTAATGACCGCGAACAAAGAATTAGAATCCGAGAATTCGCATCGTAGAAGAAGACACCTCTGCTTTCGGGACAAGATCATCATTGTATGTATGTATGTTTGTTCGCTTGTATGAAAATAAGTTCCAAGTAGAATATTTTTCTGTTGATATACAATGTTAATATCAAGTTTCATGATATTAAATATACACCTCTTCGGGGCAAATGGGAAAGCTTGAGAAACTTCTCACTTTCATTTTCCTTAATGTTTGAGAAAGTATTGCATGATGTTGATAAGTTGTCAATTTGATGCCTTTTAAAAAAATTAAATTAATTTTTTTTAAATTCCTTAAAAACCTTAAAAATTTACATTTTATTTATTCAAATATGTAATTCTAATTTTTGTCAATTCACTTTCCCTTTTAGAATCATCATATATTAAGAATATTAAGATTAATACTGTAGCCCATCATACCTAAATCACATGGTAGAACGTTCAATATTTAAATAGACAAGATATAGGGGTAGGTGTCTGAGTTTGAGTTCCAATGGAGATAATTTACTATATTATAATTAATGTGTTTATTGTAAAAAATTTAATACCATATATTTTTTAGAGTCTACTTTTATACACCATTTTCTAATATATCTATTGTTTTTATGATATGTTTGATTCTTACTAATTTTAAGGGCGTTAAGAAAAATAAATAAAAGGAAAAAAAGGAAAAGAAAATATTCATTCATTCTTATTTTTATGATATGTCCACTGATCGGTTATTCGGGATCGACCCCACTCGTGGTCATTTATTTTATTTTATTTTTAAATTTAAAATATGCTATGGTCTCTTCAAATTAGGTTTTTAGCTCACTTCTTCCTTCCACAGACTCGAGGTCATTCAATCACCGTGACACCAAGCTCTCTAACCTCTCGGCTTTCTACGTATTTTCTTTTTTGTTCAAGTTTTGCTTTTTCTTTCCCCTCTCTTGGTTCCCCACACGCCTCGTAGGAAATGCCCTCTCGCAATTGCCTCCATACTACGATCTTTTATAGTTTGGTCTCGAAGTTTCTTTTCTCTCTTTCTTTCCTCTCCCTTTGTATGAAAGTTGTTGTGTTTGATTTGGTGAGAAAAGGTGATAACAGAAGAGAGTTTAAATGGAAGAAATTGAATCTCGCTTTTATGTTGTTTTTCTAAAGGGACAGAGCTCGAGCTTGATGATTTAAATTTTTTGCCTGATTTTTCAAACAAACTTCTCTGTTTGATTTTGAATTTTGAGCCTAATTGGGAGCTAGGTCATTTGAGTGAAGATTTTCTGCCTTAAATGTAAATTTGCACCAGACAGAGTCATTTTGCCGAAAGTCAAAATTTTATTTTTCCTGTGCTTAGATAATCACCAAAATAATCGGAGTTGCTATGACAAAATGTCGGCCGGAATGTATTTGTTGGGTATTATTTTATGATGAAGCAAGATTATTTTTTAAATCTTAGGCGTTAACCGAAGGCCTGGCATTGTTCTGCTGAAGAATGGCTTCAACAAAAATACCTCGCAGTCTTTGAAAAGATCGATAATTGCTATCAAGGGAAGGAGACTAACCGATTATTACCCCAGAGCCGGAAATGAAGGGCCGCTCTCGTCTACATGTCCTATAAAGGAAACCATATTGGTATACCATAATGCATTGTGCTTTTTATTTTGCTGTTATTTACTGCCAATATTTGGTTTTTAATTTGTTTGTTTCGTTTTGTTCATGTTCTATGGTGATAGTTTGATCATGGAATTCATCCAAAGATGCTCAGCATGGCCAAGGGCTACTTTGATGAGATTGATCCTTCAATCGCTGATCTGGAAATGAAGTTTAGAGAATATCATTATTGTTTTCACATAGCAATCCTAGGTATGTATCATTTTTCGTAATTTTTGAAACAATGGGCTGAATTGTTCCCGAACGGTCTCCTAAGAAAAATGACCTAAAACAACTATCATAAAGCATATAAATATTCATCTCGCATCTTCTCTTACCAATATCTGCAAAGCATTAGAGCAATCGCAGATATATCTTTATGGGAATGAGACTACATATAACACTCCAAATTTGCGCCATCTTTGAATGGCTCTCGCTTCTCAATGGTTTCTTCATTAAAATTTCCAATATTTCTTTTCCTCAAGGAATAAACTCTTGGAAATTCCTCTCTTCATATGAAATAGCTTCCTGTTGAAATCTATCACCGGTTTCCGCCCGCTCGAGAAGATTTTCGAGCCGCCAACTTTTTCCATTTGAATTCGACCGCATGGCTGATGAATGCCTGGAAACTGAAAGCACATCACTAGTTAGTTATCTACCATCATAAGCATTGTAATAAGAGTATTCGTAGCTGGATCGAGTGATCACTCATAGAAAAGACCATTCATGACAGAGGTTCCCTTTTCTGTTTCTGTGGGGATGCAGCTAATGGACCTACCCCCTTGTATCTCTGTGATAAAGTGTCCATATTAATACACTTGAACATGTACTTTCAGACTGAGAGCCCGAGAGGCTACAATAATCAAATCTATCAGCGAAATTTTGAGAAGCCCCACAGATCTCTCTCGCATAAAGTGTCCATACACACACTCGAACATGTACTCAGACGCCAGGAGCCCGAGAGGCTGCATGCATTAATCAAATTCATCTGCTGTACCCTTGGAGAAGCCCCTAACTGTCTACCTTTCTTGATTATATCAAGTTCCCATTGCTTTCTCTAAAGATTGCCTTCTCCACGTGAACGTGGCTTCCTATGTTAACCACATACTTATCTCTCGGAAAGCACATTTTTAGCCGTGGTATGTAGCAACATATGCTCTTAACGATCATTTCATTCAAGATCATGCAATCGCCTTGTCAATGAACATTTTTCAATTCAAACTTTTGAGAACTTCTTCATCTTCGCTTTCCTTTTGCTATCTACTCTACTTTCATATAAATCGCTTTCTCGTTTCTTTTAGATGTGCTTCACTTTATCAAGACTGTACGTGTTGTATCTGCACTTTCACTTGATCACGCCATCCTTCCATATTTCGGAGAAGGTCGGCCACTTATTTTAATTAAAATTTATGCGATTACTTTGCCTATAAATTAAGCTAAAATATTTGAATTTGTTCATTAGACCACATTCAAAGGGCCAGTTTTTATGACACTTGCAACAAAGGCTATCTACACGTTGCTTTTATCTGATTATGTGAAAGTGAGCAAAGTTTCGCTTGAAGATATGTTGTATGATGAACAAGACATTCTTCATTTCCATGGATGTACTTGAGGTGAGTTGATTTTTGTTTCTAGATGCATGTTTTATTCTCCCTTTGTAGACTAGTAATAGTTTCATTTAATTTCATTGTCCGAATCGATTTTTAGAAGCTAATCTAAATGCATCCGCTTTGACGTTGTAAGTGACCTGACGGGGTCTTTAATCTTTTATTTTCTCGGTTCTAAATTCTGTCAATGTTCTTTAAAGTTTCAATGAGCACCTTATTCCATGGAAATCGGATTGAACAATGAACAAAGATCACTCATCGAAATAAGCTGATTTCTCATCCTTCTCTGCACTGGCCTGATTAGATTAGATCTTATTTAAATTTGCAGCTTCTAATGTTCTATCCCTGGTCTCTTATTCGAAATTAATACGTTAAACATCTACTACCTCATTCTTAAACTTAAATCTTTCTACCATGTATTCTTACCAATCATAGATTCTACCCGAAAAAGTATTACCGTTTTTTAGACTATCCGTGGGAGTTTGTTCTTCACCTTCTATGAGATTTTGACTGCCTTGTCTTCAACATAGGAGGTTTTGGCAAATAATACTAATATAGCAAGAATTGTCTGGCTAAGATTTAATCAGACTATACTTCTATTATTGATTTTTTTGAGCTCCACCACAAAGATTATATTGTTGTGAATATAGTTTGAAACATGTTACATAACACCAATCTAATAAAAATATAAAAACTTATTCTCAAAAAAGGAAACAATATGGTGGGCATTGTCAAAATATTGGTCAGATATAATCTCGCTTTCTTGCAGATCGTTTAGACATTTTATGTCAATTGACTTTGTATTTTCGTTGTTTAATTTGATTATCTCATTTAATGTGTTCCGTAGTTTGTCTTCTAAACTATTCTTCTCGTTGTGTTATTGATTTCCACGACTTTAGAAGTAAATGGTATAATGATTTTGGTGTTACACAAATTGGCACGCCTCGAGCCGCCATGGTCAGAACGTCGAGTATCGGCTGCCCTATACTTTACACCGGAGACTATTCTCCGAAGAAGCAGATCCGCATCTTCGTGTCGAGATCCCAGCTTCCTCCCCGATATTTGTATAATTGAATCCACTCTATGGTGTGCAACTCCATCAACCCTGAATGTGAGAGAAAAGCGTCACGCATGCTTTCAACCATCAACCATTGCTACTGTCTTTAACCTAGATGATATTGAATTTAACCATCCTGAAGCTCTATAGCAACATACCCATATATTATGCTTCCTCTGCAAAAGGCATGGCTGCTTAATGCATTATTACATCAATCTTCCATGAATGAGAGGATCTCGCAATCAATTTGCAAATTAACTTTTGACTTCAAGCACATATCTACTTTGAAGAGCATTGAATTTTAACGATGTAGGTCCATCGCTAAGTATGGCGAGTCCGTAATGGTCTTCGTAGTGGATTGTCAAACAACTATTTGAAACGTGGTGCTCGATAAGAAAATACTGTGTTATACCGCATATGTCGTGGAAGGAATACTGGCAAAACCATCATCAATGAACCCAAGGAAGTATCGATCAGGATTATTCATCACCAACATGCAGCATCCACTCATATTATCTTCTCGCTTCATGCCGATGGTAATGCACAAGTATGTTCCTCAAGGAGCTCATGCCACCTAACATCATTCTTGTCCATGGAGAGGCTAATGAGATGTGGAAGCTCAAACAGGTTATCAACTCTGGCCACGACGCAACACCAAAATTATTTCCAAAGAACCACTTCGCCATTGAGATGTATTTCTACCGATAAAATGGCAAAACCATTGGGAGGCTTGCTTGAAAACACCTGGTCGGTGAAACTGTCACTGGTTTATCGTAAAGAAAGCGTTCACTTATCGATAATGGCACCTCGACATGATCTCCACGTCTTCTCGCAGCCTATCCACAAAGAAATATCTCCAGATTACCATTGCCAGCAGTCTTGGTGTATTGGAAGCATAATGGGGTTATATTTAAGAGTGTGGAGTCATTGCCGATGAAGAATCTGAGGGTCCAAATTTTTCTGTCCACATGAATCCGCTGACAATGATATGAGCAGATGTTTTCTTTCTTCTTTTCTTTTTTTTTTTTTTTTTTTCTCAACACACGGACAACAACAAATGTAATGTCATCATAAGTTTGATATTCATCGCACTGAGACTGATCCTATTACGATGATGGTTCTTGACTTTGTTGTGGCTCGGGTTTTAAACGTCACCGTGAGACTCCCAAGGTAGTAGTTGAATCGAAGAGGCCACAAAACCGAAGAAAACAATAAGAAAGCGTAAAAGCTATCCATGCACTTTTTTGTTTCTCTCGTTTGGAGATGTGAAGTTTGAGAGAATGGAAACCGGTGATGTGATGGAAATGTGGGCGCATCTTCATAAAACGTAGGGAATGTCGAGCGAAACGAAGGCCTTAGGAAGCGTGAGAGTTGTATCTCCAATGATCCAAAATGCCGTGAAGCCAATCCCCATCTCGTGTCTTAGCTCCTTCCTCAAAGTTTTCTATATTTTCGAAATTTCCCGAATACCTCAATTTCGAGGTTAAAATTCTATATCAATCAATATTTCTTAGTCGTTGTAATGAATGAGTTTAGGAAAATATTCACCATTGATCTACCTCACCTCCAAGCCGGATCACATACATACCTCAACATTGATCACATCCTCCTTGTATGTAAAGCTGCTGTAAGCCTGATTAGTTCTCGAATTTTCTCAGAAACAAACCGCTTTCCTGGGCTGGATTTTTGAATTTTAAGCTTTAATTCGGGAGCTAGGTCATTCGAGTGAAGATTTTTCACGGAAATGTAAATTTCAACCTCTGTGCGTATCTGTTTTGTCGAAAAGTCAAAATTTTATTTTCCGCGCTTAGATAATCACCAAAATAACCCTAGAGTCACATGAAAAGTCCACTGAATGTATTGCTGGTATTATTTTATGATGAAGGTGCATTATTTAAATCTTTTTTTAGGTGTTAATTGAAGGGGTTGGAGCATTGTTCGCTGAAGAATGGTCAACAGTAGCCACCACAATCTTGAAAAGATCGATACCTCGTTAACAAGAGTAAGGAGACCAATCGATTATTACCTCTAGAGCCGGAAATGAAGTGGGCTGCCTCGTGTCTACATGTCCTAGCAAGGGGAAACCAAGATGGTGGTACACCAGAATGCATTGTGCTTTTATTTTGCTACAGTTTTTTACTTCCCATTTTTCTCAACATTTGGTTTTTAATTTGTTTGTTTCGTTTTGTCTCTATGTTCTATGGTGATAGTTTGATCAGGAATTATCCAAGATACCGTATAATACGGTACTTTTGATGAGATTGATCCTTCAACCATTGATGTCCTTTTTGGTGACACAGTATGTTCTTTTCTCCTTGTTGAATATTGTAATGTTATTTGTTTTTATAACTTCTAAGAATCAATAATTGAGAAATGAAGTTAGAGAATATCATTATTGTTTTTGATATTGTAATCATGGGTATGGTCATTTTTCTGCAATTTTTTTTTCTGAAACAATGGAATGAATCCTTCCTCAATGGTCTTACTGAGAAAAATGATCAAACAACTATTGCTAAAGCATATAAAGATTCATCTCAGATTTCTTATCGCATCTTGTACTATTAGAGCAATCGCAGATATATCTATGGGCATATGGGGATCGAGACTACATATAACACCCAAATTTTATGCCATCTTCTGAATAGCTCTTGCTTCTCAATGGTTTCTTCATTAAATTTTCCAATATCATATGTTAATTGTAGTGTAGTGCTCATTCAATATCATGTCTCTATCTTGAATTTACACCTGAGCTAGCCTTTCATAGTCCACCCTTTATTTTTCCCATCTTCTATTGCTAGATCATATTTTCATGTTCGAGTAATAATCGATGAAAAAGGAATTTGGTTTCAAACACGTGCATTTATCATGCAGACATATCAACCCGAGAATCATTTGATTCCATTATAGTTGCAAACTGAGGCTATATATGTTCTACCATTATTATTCACCTTCAGAGTCTGTTTTTTCTTTTTCTTCTTCATCAGAGGGATTAGTCTGTATACCAGCAGATTTATGATTTATGTCCATGCCAAAGGGATGATAGTTGATGATGAATATGAACCCATGGGATCCGCCAATATTAACCAGATCTCTTGATGGTTCCAAAGATACTGAGATTGCCAGTATGCTATCAACCAACATACACATGGTCAGGAAGAAGACCTGCCCCCGCAGCCTGCATTTCTCAGTTACAAACATTTTTTCGTTTCATATTGTTTCAAAACATTCTGTATTCATATCTCAATATTCATCTTCAGAATTTGGATACGTATATGGCTAGTAGGATGTCACTGGTCGAGCACCGGGCGTTTCGAGATTACTTTTCGCCAACCGTGACTCTAGAATGTGTATGAGGAAAAAGTGAACAAAGATTGCCAAAACTAACTCGGGTAGATATACGCATCAAGAATACAAAGAGATGACAGGCATTTGATGCGCATCTAACCAGTGAACAAAGATGGCGGTTCATATTGCCCTACACTAATGCTTTCCTGCACGTAGGTGGTAAAGTTCTCTTGATCATCAACTAATCTTCCCGATGCTCTAACCACATAACTATCCCATCAAACCTTCAAAATTGAAAATACTTATCGTGAAAGTCCGTGACGAGGAAACAAAAATGGCGACATACTGAGTAGCTTTAGGAGAAATGCAGAGCAAGATGATAATACCACTGCAACAAACAGGAGTTTTGTACGGAAATACGGCAAATAAAAAAAATAATAATAAAATTACAGTTGCAACAAAAAAATTTCCCAAATTATACCTTAATGCCGCAGACATAACGGCGGATTTGACTAGGCGTGTCGCCGTCGGTGAACGCTGCCGACTTGCAATTGCCGTCATGAGAACCCACAGATTCGGGGTTAGTTCGTGCCGCCGCTCCGAACCACCGGACCGCTTAAGTTTTCGGCCTAGGTTTTTTCTCCCATTCTCCCCATTCTACATTTTTGTTTTTACTGATTCACAAATTTGTTTCCGTGAAGGGCAAAAAAATATGGGTTGTGATTCGATTGCTCATGTTCTTCTTCTTCTCCTCCTTCCGTCTGGGGCATAACTGCGGCTCAAGACGAGAGCTCGCAACCCAAATTTCGGAGTCAAACATGAAAGACACGAGACTGTTAGTCTTTAATAAGGAGGAAAATCCATGAAAATCCGTGAGCTCGGGATTCCTAAGAATACAATAACAAAGGCTCTTATTCGGCGGGAACTCACAAATCGGGGGATTTCGCACACAAACCCACTTGCGAAGACCCGGCATTGTAAATAAATTAATGGTCTGGTCTCAGGGCTCTTCGAGCAGTATAAGGATGTTTCCCTCGCAGCACCCATTGCAGCGTCAAAATTTCATCTCAATAGAATTAGATCCCCGACGCCCAAGTATGTTCCTTTATTTATCCGTCTCATGAATGATAAGAATCAACTGCTACTGGAGACTGCTATTTCCGAGCCTTTTAATTAACTCATTTGATGATCTTAGTTTGAACACTACTTCTGACTTTATATATTTTACCGATCATTTTCTTGCTCAGACTTCCTCAAAACCCAACCTTGGACATTGAGACCAACATGGTTCATAGGCTAGTTACGCTAAAAAGCAAGAAAATTTTAGTTCACCGAGTAATTTCTAAAAGAATCCTTCATGATTATCGAAGATGGAAAATTTCCATTTTTCTAATTCAAAATAAGGAATTCTCTCCAACAATGGAGCCAAATTTTTGCTTATTTTTATGGTTTCCTTTGTCCACATTGCTTGGCCCTGGTTCCGTTTTTGCAGTGTTTTTTCCTCGTAAGCTTCAAGTTTGCAACTTTAGCTTTTTGTCAAATGCATTTTACTTCTTCGCTGCTGCCGCCTGTGAGTATAAGGGTCTTGGGGAAGAGGATAACTCCCGAATGCCCGAGGTGTAGGTTGGCCCACCTCGCACTTCCACTCCATATTTGCCCATTTCAATACCTCTCATCATTATGAATATAAAAAAAAATCAAGGTCTATAGAAAATTTGGAGTTTTGTACGGAAATGATTCAAATTAAAAAAAAAGATAAACTTAATTTGCGGGAGAAAATATTGACAAAATTAGTTTGTATTGTCGCCGTTCGAAACGCCGGCAATTGAATGGGATCAATTGCTCTGCTTCGAACACCGCATTTGAACGATCACCGCCGCCGTCGAACACCCTGATTTAATCAATTGCCGATGGCAACGGCGGCAAATGGCTGCATAAAGTTAGGTTTCTTTCCTATTTTCTACTTCATCCTCCTTCCGCCCACGCCGGTGCCGCCTCCGTCTCGAATCCCCGCCAATGGGACCATTTTTTACCAGTTCGCAGACTCTTTCCGCATCTTCATCCAAAGATCATGACGGGGTACTCGCTGAGGAACTAGAGAGAAAGATCACCTTCGTTGGAGAGTGGAGTTTGCGTGATGCTTTTCCGTGATTCCATAATTAGTAAGAAATTTCAATTGCTTTGGTTTACTTTTTAAGCTACAAAATTGCAAAGATTTATGGTCCTATATACATTATTTTTCGTGTTCTCTATGTCAATATCTTATTCTTCTCTAGAAAACAAAGGGCGCTTTTTCTGATTCATATCAGCCGACACATTGTGGAGTTCCATCATGTGCAAGACAAGATAAATCTAAAGTCAACTCAAACTTCAAAAAAAAAAAAAAAAAAAGAAAGAAAAAAAAAATCCTACTGCTTGAGGTTCTGTCATTAATAATTTTATTACCCATGTTAATACAGCATTCCAGTGATGTAGATGTTAATATTTTCCTTTGTTTAATCATCGTCTTCTTCTTCCAAATTTTTAATTAACTCGCAGATGTTCAACTTTAGACACCACAAACTCAAAATTTTCAAATTTCTATCGTACAACCACCCCTTAGCAGATGTTCATCTCCTTCTCATTTACATTATTGTCATCTACCTCTGATTTTTTCTTTTTTTTTTTTCCCTTAATAAAATTTTGTTTATAGTAAAAGAATCAGAATCGTACTACATTGGTTCATCATGGATACTACTTAATTTTCATATTCACACTTTTTGTTTTCTTACAAATGATAGTATGAGCTCTGAATTTTCTTCTTTTAAATTTGTGATTCTTAGGCTGATACTTGGTAAAGAGAAGACAAATCACATTCAAAGTCATAGCACTACAGAGTATGGTTTTGTTGTAATCAAGTTCGTGTCACTAAGTGGAATCTTATTGTTAGATCAAGGACTCATGATCAAACTGGCAGATTTTCTAAAGTTCGACAACAACCCTAAATCCAACCAATTGCTTTTTTTCTTTAGTTTGCACGACCTTGGTTAAGAAATTACAAACCGATCGATTTACTCATACCACGTTTCCATAGATGATAAATTTAACAACCCTGTTAGAGGTCATACTCAAATTGTGATTCATTATTGATGATTTTTCTTCCATCAAATATAAGTGCTATGGAAATTTTTATGAGTCTAAAGCATCTATTACCCCGTCAATGTAACTGCCCACCTCGCTGACATCGCGACATTTTATTTCCGCATGATACAAGGGCCTTTTGTTGCAAGTGAGATTTGAGAACTTCATTTATCTGAAGACTTCAACCTTGTTGTCGATTAAGCTTTCAGCTTTGCGGTTCGCATGAACAAAGAAAATAAGAAAGCAACAACAAAGATCGATTTGTTGAAGTTTTAAATGAAGTGAAGAGACTCCCATAAAAAATATTAATCATTGGTTTGTCGCTCAAGGTTATAGTTTCATTTCCCATTTTCTTCTTGATGAACATATTCTCAAAGATATTTTGAACTTACTGATTTTGTGTATACATTACATGTAAGTGATGTTTTCATTACATTTAAAGGCATGTATATAAATACACATTGGCAAACCATTTCCAATCCAAATTTCCTTTAATATTTCTGTCTTTTAATCCTCCAAGGTCACTTTTGGTGTCTAAGCCTCTCTTGGAACCTTTCTATTCGCCCAAACTCGAAATTGCACTACTATTATCAATGGCTGAATTACAAGATCAAGTTCCTAATTTTTCTCAACACATCGAAACATTCTCATAATTGCAGCGTTAATATGATTTCATTTTTACACATGAAAAATAAAACCAATTTTAATCACAACAACTGATGGACCTCTTGACCTCGGTGAAGCATTGTCTAATGCCCAATTATATTTGAGTTTTGTACGGAAATATTGCCTTTGATAAAAAAAAAATGATAAAATTGATTTGTTGTTGAAAGTATTTATCAAAATGATGCCGTTTGGAACTCCGGCATTTGAAATTATATCATTTTCCTTTCCTGCCTCTTTTTATCTGCCATACAAAAACTCCTTATTTTAAGCTTTAGAACTTTATTATAATTTATTATATCCAATATTAAATCGCTTTCAACTGGCCCATATTTAAACTCACTTTTTGTGAAATAAATAACTGACTTTTTTAAATAAAATAACCAACATTATTATTTTTTTAAATTTTTCTACAACGCAAGTTTGAAATTCCTAACTTATTATATCACTTTCATCACCATTTTTTGTTTAACAACCCGTTCAATATTCAGCTTTTACAAAAATACCCAATTAAAACATAAGTGGAAGGAACAAATTATTCTTTCATTCTTTTCCTTTTTCAAGAATTCTATCATTTTTCTCGTCACTTTCCTTTTCCTTTACTTTTCTTTTTATTTTGGTTTCAGATTTTGGTTTATTTAAAATCGTTCTATTCCAAAAAACAAGAAAAACGAAGTTCGATTCCTTTTTTTTTTTTTTTTGAAACACTAAATTTAAATAATGATTGTAGTTATTAAAAAACGTAAACCAAACATACTCTATGTATGTCCTCCACTTCCAAAATTATGGCCTAAATTCCCGCTCTCTCTCTTACATGTTTCATTTCCTCCACCTCACTGACCATGTTCTAAGATCGACGCTCTCACCGCTGCTTTCACAAACTCTAGCACCTCGATTGCATGGTTTCGCTTGGTATATAGCGCACCCACTCAATAAGATTCACTCACTTTCCTCCCATACTTGTAAAAAGTTACTATGGTGAAGTCGAATTCTCAAACATTGGTAGGGAGTTTCGGGGATTAGTTACGTATATATGCATATATACCTTAAGAAAACAAACCCAGAAACTGGGATGTCAGAAACATGGGAACCCGCAGGTTCATGCCTGATCGAACTCACATTATCACACATCGTGAAGACTGCAAAGAGACTTATGGAGATCGATGAATGCCTCGAACATATATGTTAATAATGATACTATGAATTCTCTAGATTTAGTGATGGTTATTGAGAACTACAAGAAGTTACCATATAAAAGTTCACTATTAATGTTTGTTACAGCTACTTAACGTAAAATAATGAAGAACAATCATATTAAAAAAATCGAGATATAAGGCGGCAAAGTGAAAAAATAAGAAACAATTAATGTCATTCAAAGAGAATACCGCTTAAAAGAGAACCACGCAAATTATCGCTTCGTATGTGAATCACTACACTTGGAACCCATTGAAGCACTATCGCTGTTCCCAACCCCTTTGAAATAAAAGGAAATCCATCGACTATGAGAATTTTCTATTTTCATTAGATTGGCACATTACATCCGCTAGATCAATTACTAAAAAGGGAAGAATGAAAATAAAAGTACTAAAAAAAGAAAATGGAATTAAGGTATTATGTGCAAATATGGGTCATTACTTTGACCGCAAACTAATTTTATCTTTTTTTATCAAATGGCCAGTTCCGTACAAAAACTCCATGTTTTGATTCCCGCTTGTTTCTTTCTAGAAACATGAATGGATAAATGTCTGGTAATGTAACTTTATTAAAAGAAAAAGGCTTTATGATGAATAAAGAGCGAAAATAAGGATCTTGACGTGCGGTTTCAGAAAATATGATAACTTAAGACTGAGCAGATAGTATTTGCAGATTTTCATTCTTCCTAGCTTAATATCTTTAGTTTTTGTTATTACTCTGTTTGGATGTTGAGGAAACTATGAGAAGACTAGAAATTGAGATTTTGAGCATTCCAACTTTTAACATCAGAATTGGGCACTAATGGAACTAGTTCGAAGGATGTCTTCAGGAAACCAAATTACAAGAAAATTCAAACCCAATAAATTCAAACCCACCATATGAAGACAGCAAACCAAGAAATTCAAACACAGTCTTCATTAACCTATGTCGCAAATCTAAGATTTAAAATTTTCTCTGATATTCCCGATCATACAAGAAAATCAAGTTCATAGCTAGCATCAAATCTCCAAAAGAGGGAGACAACAACAGACCTAGATATCAGTCCCATTTAGGGCACAATCGGGTGGGATAAAAATATACATCCAAAAAATAAATTAATAAAAAGAGAATGTAGAAAAGAGCATACCGGAGAGGAGCAGAACGAAAGGAGAATAGGAGAAGATGACTATGGAAGAGGAAAGGAAAGCCCTAATAAAATTTATCGTCACGTCCAACAATGTCATGAAGGTCATTTCACTAAATTTAATCTACCAATTGCTGTTGTTGCCATCGACGGCATTTGAATTCCATTTCCGAAAGTAGAAGCAAATAATAAACAAACTTAGAATTCCATTAATTTCCCAACTAAAAAATATTAAATATTTAAGCTGAATTGCTTTCCCATTTCCTCTTTCTCACCTCAAAGAGTTGTTAGACAAGTCAATCAGTCATCATTAGCAATAGAGGGGCCCACTCATCAGGAACTTGCATGAACCTGTCAACAGTTCAGGAATCCAGCCAATAACATGGTTATTGGCGACTTTCCTAAGAAACAAAAAAATGAACATAGTAAGGGGAACAGATCTATTCTAAAAAAAGAGAGAGATACAAGTCTCCATATGCATTTTGATTGATATACCACTTACAGTGTATCAAGAGGAAGGACATTAATAGTGCGTAACTGGATATTTATAAAACCGGAAATGATAAATCAAATAACCAATAACTTTAATGAAATATTAGTGACTTATAATATCTCAAATACTACACATACCACGTTTCGAGAGAGCTAAGACTTTCGAGGTCACCTGTCGTGGAATTGAAAGAGAAATCCATAAACCAATGTGAGAAAGAATAAGTGAGATTCGACCTTCAAAGAAAAGTCTAGCTAGTTACTTTTATTACCCGGGGCCACCTTCGCATTCCTAGGCTAAGTCATCATAAAGAAGCAAGTTCCTTACAAGTTTGTCTGATCGTAGAAAAGTTCCATACCATAATCTCGTTTTCTCAGGTTCACTTGGCAACAAGAACAAAAGGGAGTGGGGCCATAGATATAAAGATGGGAACCTTGTGAGTGGTGTTCTTTTCTTAATTCCTTTTTTTCATTTACGCTTTTTTCCCTTTCCTATACCGTTTCCTCCGTCATTCAATCGATTTCCCTAGACAGTTTTTTCACACTGACCAACAAAAGTATTGACAGAGTTTCGAATCAGTGGCTCTTGTGCCAAGATGTCTAATAAAAATAGACACTTAAACATAAAAGCAATGGTGCACTAAATACAGAACTGATCCAATAAAAACAGGTGATTCAGCGAACATAAAAGCAAGACATAACCAACCGGACCACAATCAGCTAATCTGACCACAATAAAAACAAAAATCATGATTAAATCAATGGTGCTAGGAACTCAATAGCGACAACAGCTGATCGTAATATGTCCGATTCAAATGGCAGAAAACAGATCTGTGACGTAAGGAGACTCGCATCGCAAAGGAGGAAGGAGGGTTGGAAGGCAGAAAATAGAAAACAACATGATTCAACGGTTATGCGCACACACAGGATTCAGACGGCTGAGACACAAATTGGCTGGCCAAGGAGGGATGAAGTAGAAAATAGGAAAAGAAACCCTAGCTTTATGCAGCCATTTGCCGCCGTTGCCATCGGCGGCAATTGATTCAAATGCCTGCGGTTCGAATCTACGCAATTGATCCCATTCAATGCCATGTTCAACTGAGGCAATTGATCCTTATTCAATTGCCTACTAAGCCGAATCTGGGCCAGGGCAATACAAACTAATTTTTAATATTTTCTCCTGCAAATTAAGTTTATCTTTTTTAAAAAATTTGAATCATTTCCGTACAAAACTCCAAATTTTCTATAGACCTTGATTTTTTTTTATATTCATAATGATGAGAGGTATTGAAATGGGCAAATAATAATTGGAGGTGCAAGAAATTGGACAACCTTACACCTCGTGCATTCAGAGTTATCCTTCCGAAGACCCTTATATTCACCTGAACCGGCAACTTGGCCGAAAGAAGTAAAATGCATTTGACAAAGCCAAAGTTGCAACTTGAAACACAGAAAACCCGCAAAACCGTAACCACCGCCAAGCAATGTGGGACAAAGAAACCATAAAATAGCAAGTCGCTCCATTGTAACCTCGAGGAAGATTCCTTATTTTCAAAAGAGAAAATGGAAATTTTCCATCTTCAATAATCACAAGGATTCTTTTTAGAAATTAACCCATTATTAAAATTTTCGTTTTCACCACACCAAAAACCCCATGAACCCAACGTAGTCCAATCTCTAAGGTTCGGTTTTGAAATCAACATGAAAATGATCGAAGAAAATATAAAGTCAAGTAGTGTTCAAACTAAGATCATCAAACGAAAGTTAGTCCAAGGTTCAAAGAACTGCCTCACCATGGTTACGATTTATGAGTACCAAAACGTACGATAAATAGAAACATACTCGGGTCGTCGAGGGGATCTAATTCTATTGAGACGCAGCCAGCCGCGAATAAGTACCGCAGCGAGAGATAGCATCCCATGTCCGTCAAGAGCCAATCGGACTGCACTCCATTTCCACTCTCAGCTACAATGCCGCCTTCGCAAGGGCCAGGTACGAAATCCCCAATTTGTCGAAGTTCCGCCGAATAAGAGCACCGTTATTGTATTCTTCGACCGAGCTCGATTTTCATGGATTTCCCATTGAGAGACTAACTACTCGCTCTTCATATCGAGCTCAAATTTTTGGCTGCGTAGCTCTCATCCTTTCGAAAGTCGACATGCCCCGACTGTATGAGGAGAAGAAGAAGAACATGAGCAATCGAATCACAACCCATTTTTTGCCCTTCACTCGAAACAACTGTGAATCCGAAATCAAAACAAAGAAATGTGGAGAATGGGGAGAATGGGGAGAAAAACCCAGTCGAAAAACTTGCTGGCCAATTGCCGCCGCTCTAACGACGTTTGAACGACCGCTTCCGCCTCGACCAACTCGCCTGCCCGCAATGCCTTCTCATTAAGGTATAATTTGTGAAATTTGTTGCAACTCGTAATTTTATTATTATTATTGTCACATTTCGCACAAAACTCAACAAACGCTTGAATCGAGAATCTGCATCGCAGAAGAAGACACCTCTGCTTCGTATGTATCACTCGTTGTATACTATTGTCGTTTGTTTGTATGGAAAATAAGCTGAAAGTAGAAAACATTTATTGATGATGGCACAAATGTTAATATCAAGTTTCCATCATATTAAATAAACACCTCTTTCGGGGCAAATGGAAAGCTGAGAAACTTCTCAATTTCATTTTCTTTTAATGTTTGAGAGAAGTATCGTATATGTTGATAAGCTGTCAATTTGATGCCTTAAAAGTTAAATTATTAAGAATAATATCTTTTGGTATTACTACACTTATACTAAATTAGCAATCTTAATAAACACATAATAATAATTTTTTTTAAAACTCCTTAAAAACCTTAAAATTTACATTTTATTATTCAAATATGTAATTTTTATTTTTTCAATTCACTTTCTTTGGAATCATCATATATTAAAAAATATTAAGGCTTTAATACTAGCCCATCATGGCCTAACTCTCACATGGTAAACCGTCGAACATTTAAATAGGTAAGGCATGAAGGAGAGGTGTCCCGACCTTGAATTCCAGTGTGGAAAGTTTACTACATTGTAATTAATGTGTTTAGTAATAAAAAAAAAAAATAACACCATATATATTTTTAAGGACTCTCATAGACTTTTATACACTATTTTCTACCATATTCATTGTTTTTATGATACGTTTGATTCTTATAAATTTTAAGGGCGTTAAGAAAAAAATACGCAAAAGGAAAAAAAAGTGAAAGAAGAAATAGCATTCAAATATTGTATATACAAAAAAGGTTAAAAGATTGACCGGATAGCGCAGTGGATTAGCGCGTATGACTTCGGATCAGAAGGTCGTGGGTTCGACTCCCACTGTGGTCGCTTTATTTGATTTTATTTTAAATTAAAAATAATTTTTTTAGTGTTTTCTGAAATTAGGGTTTTTAGTTCACGTTCTTCCTCTGCCGATTCTGAAGTCATTCAATCACTGCATAAAGCAGTAAGCTCTCTAACTCTCTCAAAGTTTCTACGTATTTTCTTTCCGTACTACGATGTTTTATAGTTTGTGTGGTTTCTTTTCTTCTCTTTTCTCTTTCCTTCCCTTGCGTGACAAATGGAAAAGCAGAGGAGCAAAGTAGGAAATGAAGAAATCGACCCGCGTTTTTATGCTGTTTTTCTAAAGGATGAGAGCCGAGCTGATGATTTAACAAATTTTGCCTCGAATTTTCTCAAAAGAAAACAACCACCGTAGGTTTTCTCGTTGATTTTGAATTTCAGCCCACCCGTGAGCTAGGTCATTTCGAAAGTGAAGATTTTTCACTAAATAAATTTCAACCCGTACGCAGTCATTTTGTCGAAAGCTGTCAAAATTTATTTTTCCCAAAGCTTAGATAATTACCAAAATAACTGGAGTCTACAGACAAAATGTTCGCTGAATGTATTCGCGGTGAAAGTAATTAATGCCTCACTAAAAAGGCTAAGCGTTTCTCATCTTCTATATAATAGATTTAAACAAAATACGCCAGATTCCAAAATATTTTGTGCTCAAACTTTGTTATCTAATTCTTTAATTTCGTTTTTTGCCTCTTTTGCTGTGAATGAGTCGAATACAAGGTGATTAATTGAATGGTCATACGTGGACCCTTGAAATCTTCTACCAACTTGTTTGATTGGTATAAACACTTACAAATTTCACATTTCCTTCTCAAAATTCTTTCTTGTTATTTACACGCTTCCACATTTGGTTTATCTCCCTGTCTTGGTGCTAGAGTTTATCTTCTTGAATTTCATGAAATTAAGTCCATTTTGCTCATTTTTGTAGTTGCGATGTAGTTCTTTCGAGGAATAAAAGATTTTGATTCAAATATCGACCTGGTTCAACAGCTTAAATGTTGCTCAGACACACGATTCAAATCCATATATTGGTTTTGTTGATTTCGCTTTATGTTCATTGAATTTCTTGAATAATCCTTTGAAAGTAGACATGAGAATGACTATATTTTCTAATGGGACTTTCTCCCTTTTTTTTTCTTTTTAGTTTTATAATTTATCTATTTAGATTTTAAGGAAAACATCAATCATGGTTAATCGAATATGCCGGATTAGAGTTTATATTTGAATTTTCAACCCAGATCAATTATCAAATGAAAGTCCGGGATTATGCCGCATAAACTACACTAAACTTTTTACCAAAAAACAGATATCGCACTGGGATGTTCTTCTGTGAAATATGAACATCATATAACCTAAGAAAAGAACCAGTTGGAGAAGATCACTAGGCTGCCTGCTACACCCTTTATGTTGATGGGATAATCCTAAGATGTAAATCCATCTATCAATATCACTTATAAGTATAACTTGAGGGGGAAAAACTGAACATACAATTCCATCCAAATCTTCATTTAAGTTTGAATTTTACACCCAATAATTATGTAATACCTCTGCTATGATCAAATATGGTAGTCCTGCCATGCCCAATGAACAAGTCAAGCAACAAGTCCGATCACGTAATTATATATGGTACACAAACAACTCCAATCCTTAGTGATCATTTTAACAAATATAGGATTCAAAGAAAGGACCAGACTCTTTTTTTTTTTTTTTGTTTAAGGGACTTTGGCCATAAGTGTTTCAACTATGTGAAGATTAGGAGCATGAAAAGCCGCCTTACACGTATTAGACCTTTCAAATCTCTATAATCTCACAACTCAGAGACACCATAGCCTCACATCCTATTTTGATAGGCAATCAAGAAATATAATAAATATTAGCTGAAGGGGCCTGCTTTTATGTCAAGTAATCAGATTACCAATAGGCCTATAGGAACCAAAATCGAGGAACTTTTCAACCGTTCAGTCCCGGATGTACGCAATCACGTTAAACGAGTCAAGAACTCAAGAATAGCAATTGCTCACTAAAAGTAGTCAAAATATGTTATAAACAAAGCAGATTAATGATCATTGTGTCATTTATATTTATATGAAGCAAGCCTAAAGGTCCTTTATTTACCAAATTTAACTTCAAGATGGAAGTAAGAAGGCATGTGATCAGAGGGGCACCCTCGAAATTGCGGTCGCACCATCAAGCCAACAACAACCTAAACCACCGGGATTATCCGTAAACCGGGTCCGACGAGTAATTGAAAAGATTAACTGTATGCAAGGCTTTACAATGAGGAATGAACATATATTCTCTTCGAACAACTCAGAATTGTAGCTTTTGCAATCCGCCGGGAAGGTTTCAGATACACCCAGAACAAATTGAGTCGCCTCACTTATTCTAGTTCAAAGTCCAAATAGAAGGAAAAGCACTTTTCTGAGAAGTTACTATGATTTTTGCTTCTTCTAGAGCAACATTAGTTTCTCTCTCCCCTTAGCTAAGTACTTTTATTGGCACATCGCCAGCATTAGATTTTAATTCTCCATGGTTCAACTCTTCGTGCACTAAAATGTTTTATTTTGTCTTCCTAATGCGTAGCATCCAAGAGTTGTGTCTCGGTTTAAACCAAGTAAAGAGAATCGCACACCCCAGGTCTTGGGAATTTCTTTGGAGTAGAGAGAAATGGGAAGATCCTGCGCATTCCATCTCGGCAAAGGCGATTTTTGGAGAAGATATACTGACAAACTCTCGAAGACTAGTAATTCGGGTTTCTAGCCACTTGAGATTTGGCGTAAGTATTAAAAGTTATTACTTTTCAATGAGTTTTGTATGGCACTGGGGAATTTGAGAAAAAAGATTAAAATTAGTTTGACGTGCAAACTATTAACAAAATGGTGCGTAATGTCGGCTCCGAATGAATCCTAAGAAAAAGCCGCAAACCCTAACGACGGCTCAAAAAATCCACCGACGCCGTCCCAACGTCTTGCATTTGAAAAAAACTAATTGCCGCCACCCCAACTACGCATTTGAAAAACTAAAAACTAATTGCGCCGCCCCCAACTACAAGATTTGAATTTTACTCCATTTCGCCAGAGCAAACACGTGTAGTCAAGTAAAGGCCAAAGAAACAAGAATGAAATGTTCTCTATGGGTTGCATTCCCGATGTAGTCACCTGGCTCTTCAGAATCGACACAAGTTTTGTCGCAAAGGGAAGAGCATCAAGCTAAAAAGAGGCTTCACCAAATGTACAAGCATGGATGCAAGCCAAACACAGATCATACACAAAGATATTAAACCGGTCTGCAGTTAACTTAACTCGTTATTGTGCGAGGAGATGTGATGAACACGAGCGAGGAGGAATGGTGGGTTCCAAACGCTATCACATATAGCGTTTTGATGCATGGGTTTCGCAGGGAAGGGAAATTGTCCGAGGCTTGTGATACAGTCAGAGAGATGATTAAGAAAGGGTTCTTCCCAACTCCAATTGAAATCAATCTACTGATTCGACCAGCCGAGAGTGTAAGTGTGGATGAGGCGAAAAGGTTCATACGGAGGAGTGTTTGAACAATGGATGCTCCACGGTAAACTTCACTAATCGTAATTCATGTGTTCTCAGCCAAAAGGGTGATTGAATCGCTCTCGTTGCTCGACGATATGTATCTAAGTAACAAGCATCCCGATGTGTTTACATACACAACCCTAATCGACGCTCTGGGGAAGAAAGGCAGAACAGAGGAAGCAACCAAACTTGCGATGAAGATGCTTAAAACCGGTTTGATTCCTCCTTACAACACACTGTGTTTGGCTAAGAACCGACGGCGCGCAATTCAATGCCGCCGCTGGGGCGGCAAGAATTAGTTTATTTTAGTTTTTTCAAAATAATGCTTGGGGACTACGTGGCAATTAGTTTTTTTTTTCAAAGGCCGTCGTTCAGGTTTGCGGCTTTTGCCGGATTATTTGCCTGCCTCCACGACAAGATTAAGCACCATTTTAAGTAATAGTCGCATAGTAAACTAATTTAATCTTTTTTCTCACCACAAGACTTCGCACAAAACTCCTTCACGACTGGCTCCACACACTCTTAAAAATATTTCCGGTCATGTTCCTATCAAGTAAGAAGATGTTCTTGCTCCCAAGTTCTGAATGCCCATTATGTACTAATTGATCAATGATAATCTGAAACCATGTCTTTTCCCTTTTAATATTATTTTTTTATTTTTCATTTTCTAATAAGTAAAGACATGCCTTTTTTTATAAGTAAAAATGTATTAGAAGAGGAAAGGCGTGCTCTTGCTTTAGGCTATTTGAACAGATATCGCAATAATATTTAGCAAGAGCATATCTTTACTTCTTAACAAGTAAAGACATGCTCTGCTTTTAGGCCGCTTGATTGGGATGTCAATATTACTGAGACACTATAGATACCAGAGGTGGTCAATGTGCAAACATTCCGTGTTCAGGTTATTTGAAGTGTAAAATGGAAGCATGTCATATTGTTTGTTCCTTGCTTGCCCCTAATTGATTTTTATTTGGACATATTATAGGGTCACATGTTGAAGAGTGCTATGAGTTTTATTTTTAGTGTCTACTTCTTGTGAAGACGGAGTTTCAGCATTATACAAATCGAGGCTTGAGGATGCTAGCTTGCAAACATTGCCCGATGGTATTCAAATGAAAATATATCGGTCTACAGATGAAAATATCGCAAAGCAATATCAATTACGATTGAAAAAATCCACTGTGGAGAAGCGCAGATTATGAGACAAGGAACAAAAGTTTTTATTAGATTAAGCAAACGCCGCTTTAATTTTTCTTGAGTTATATTGACATCGACATTAGTTGTTTCTCACACAAACATAAGTTGTCGAATACCGGAATTGCCTCGACCGCTTCTGCTTTCTCGACATATGGACGATTTTATATTCATTATTTCTTTATATTTGTGTCGTTTCGCTTCACGTGTCGCAAATCCAGAATAACAGAGAAGGTCCGTACGCATTGTTAAGTTAGCAGAGAGAGAGAGAGAGATGGTTTGGAGGTTTCCTGTTGCTACCATAAATGTCAGAGGTTTCAAAAGTTTGTCCATTGTCAAATCTGTTAATAGTAATACACTTGCATTTGACAAAGATGTGAAGAATGAGATGTTTACATGTCGTAAAGAGCTCTCCTCAAGTGGCATGAGAACGTAGAATGAGAAAACCGTGGCACACAGCATGTCGGTAGCAAAGAAATGGCTGAAGCCGTTTCGTCATTGAAACCACAAAGTGGAGACGAGGCATATGTAAAATTTTAGAGATTCAGTATCACCTAATTAACTCCATGTAAACTTACGTTGATTATGAGATTTAAAATTTTCCCAAGTCCAATGTAGCTCTCACTTCCATTAATTTTATTATGAAACTTTGATTTATCCTAACGAAATATTTAATATGAACTACCACCTTCAAACTTAAAAACCATTTCTGGGCATTAGTAGTATCTATAGCAGCCCCATAGTCGTGGCCGTATTCAAATGCTGGCTAGAGGTATACCTATAGTCGGCCAAAATTAAAACTGCCGAAAATGGGCAAGAGTCTATCTTTCAGATATCTCAAAAGAGATTGAATTTATGATGTTATAGGAGAATGGGCCACAAGGATACATTAATTGTTTCGGCTGTACTTTTATTTACTCTAAATCAGTTTCAATTGGACATATGCATTCAAAAGAAAAAGATGGGCTACTTAGTGGATGCGTATCTAGGTTTCACTCGCAACATTCAAGGTCAGGATGCATTCGTGATCCTCTTCTGTTGGCACTATTTACGATTTGAATGTGCAACATCACACGCATACCAAGCTTAGGTGTACCTTTCGAGGTAAAACACATTATTAATCGCCAAGATTTAATACTTATCTTCAATGCTATTCATTTTCGTTGATGTAGTTTTTCTGGATATTTTGTAAATCTAGAGATTTGGTTGAATACTTTGTTTTCACTATCTCACTGCTTTCTTTGTCATCATGGTCAATCCAAATTTTAAATTAATTTTAAAATAAAACGTCTCGAGCAAATCCAATTGCTTTTTCATCAAATGCCTGAGTGTCCTATGTCAGGCCAAGGAAACGATGTCATCCGTAGATAACTCTTTTAGTTGCGGCCAAAAAAGTCCCCATCCATAGTCACCATTTAAGTTGCAACCACAAAATAACCCCATCTATAGTCATCATTTTAGTTGCGTCCAAAAAATTGCCCCATCCATAGGCAATCTTTTTTACTTTGCCCATCTTTAGTTGCAAACAAAAATATCCTATCCATAGCCACTCTTTTACCAAGGCTAGAAAAATAACCCCATCCAAAGCTACTCCTTTAGTCAAGTGGCCAAAAACGTCTCTATCCATAGCCACTCTTTTAGTTGCGGCTAGAAAATAACCCCATCCAAAGCCACCCTTTTAGTTGTGGCCAAAAAATAACCTCATCCAAAGCCACTCTTTTAGTTGCAGCCAAAAACATAGCCACATCAATAGCCACCCTTTAGTTGGGCTAAAAATACCTATCCATACCAATTCTTACGCTAATCCATTTTAGTTCGCCTACAAATGTCCTCATCAATAGTCACTCTTTTAGTTGCGGTTAGGAAATAGCCTCATCTATAGACTTCCTTTTAGTTGCGGCTAGCAAATAACCCCATCCATAGTCATCTCTTTTAGTTAAAGCCAGAAAATGCCTCCATCCACAAAGGCCAAACCACTTTAGTAAAATAAGACTAAAATTGTAACTATAACTTTTAGTTATGCCCCTATAGCCACGCCTAGTTGCAATCCATTTTCGCATCTATATCATATGGTTGCACTTCGTCTATTTCTTCGTCAGGGTCAATGACCCCAACTAAAAAAGCTCACTCCTTTGTAGTGACTGGTTATGATTTCTCCATCTTGTTAGCATAATGAATGAACCAGAGAAGCAAATTTGAAGTATTTTGTATCACAGATGGCCTTTCATACTACATGGAAAATTTGATCAGATGAGCTATAACGGTTATGCCTTATGGTACATAATGTTGACTGTTAAGAAACAACGTGTTTGAAAAATAAGTTTATCCGAACAAAGATGTACTACGGAATATTAATAAAAAGATGGAACTGTAAATGAGTCTATCATCAAGAGAATATAGGTGATCTAAGTTGGTTCAACCATAAGCTAATAAGGTCCGTGAAAAAACAATCTGAACAGTGATTTCATTCATATTCATGGTGTCACAACAACAAGGCGAGTCAAGGACCTTGGTAAATTTAAACAAGCAACATGAGCGAGAAGGATCAAGCGCTATCTATGGTTGAATTATAGGTGAAGGACTCTAATCCTGTGTTTTGAACATCAAGCCGTAAATATCTAAATATTGTTTTCATTTTTATGATTGTTATGATGAGGATGAATCTTTTAACATATACAGGATGAATCTTTAACCTAATTCATTAAGGTAGGAATTTCTATTAGTTTAAATCAGAGTTGAATTAGGGATTAATAGTTTGAGTCAAATTAGCTTAGTAGTTGGAATCAAATTAAGATTTAGTGTTAGAAACCAAATTAGAATTAGTCATAATAGTCATTAGAGTCCTAATATACTTCAATTTTCTTAGAGATATCTATAACAAGGTCATGTAAAACAAAATTTAATCAAGCTAATAATATTTAGTTTTCTTTCAACATTGCAATTCTCAATGGCGACTAAATGATTTTCTTATCTATTTTTCATTGATGAGACTCCCTAGAAAGCGCTTTCATGGGACTATATGGCTTTTTATCACTTCTCTTCACATATTTTTCTATATTTTTCAATATTATTCTAGCTCACCTACTCAAATTTTTAAACGAGAACCACTTATTTCGATCCTTAAAGCCATCAAATTTGAATGATCACAGGACAAACAACGAGTATGATGTAAAAATTAAATTATCAAGCAGGCTATTAATAAAGCGTGCCTTAAGTTGATACGCATCACCTACAGATTATTTGAACTTTTATTACCTTAAAGCTGCGGAAGTTCATCTACGTAAAGTCCTCAAACATGCAATTCTTTTGAGAACCGTGCATTGGTATGGCATTTTCTCTCCGATGTTAATAAGTTAACTATTACATGTATTCTCCATCCAAAAACATTTCATCACGGGTTGAATATTCACTGTGGCCACCCAATTTGAATTGTATATCATTGTGGTTGAAGTATAATGCCTCTTATTTCATACTTAATCATAAATTAAAGGGAAAAATGGATTGAGTGGAAATTAACAAATCTGCTCAACCTATAATTCTTGTTGCTAGTAATTTGTAGTTCTATGTAATATCGGGCCTTTAACTCTTACATATTTGTTCGGGCTAGGCTTGGCTTCTTAAGGAAAGCAAAAGAAAATTATTTTAATTCAGAATAGCTCGCTCAATATCATGTCTCTCTATCTTGAATTTATACCCGAAATAGCCTTTCATATTCCACCCTTTATTTTTCCCATCTGCTGGATCATATTTTCATAAGCTTTTGAAGTTAGACTGATGAACAAAAGAATTTGGTTGGGTGTGATGATGGTGCATTTATCTTTTGGTAGACATATCAACTCCGAGAATCATTTGTTCCATTATACAGAATCCGAGGCTATATATGTTCTATCATTATTCATCTTCGTAGTCCTGCTTTTCTCTCCTCGCTTTTTTTCTTTTTCTTCTTCATCGTAAAGGATTAGCCTGCAGCACGCGATATTTATGGGATTTATGTCCATGCCAAAAGTAATGATAGTCGACGATGAATATCCCGATGGGATCCGCCAATATTAACCGTAGATCCTCGATGGTTCAAGGATACCGAGATCGCTATGGGCGCTATCACCACATACACATGGTCGGAAGAAGACTCATCCTCGCAGCCAGGTTGCTTTCATATCTTTTTTTTTTTGGTTTCATATTGTTTCAAAACATTCAGATTCATATTCACGTCTTCATATCTTCTCGTAATTTGGATACGTGTATATGGCTATACCGATGTCACTGGTTAAGTAATCCCAAGGTTTCAGGATTTCACAACCGCAGACTCTGTAAATACGTAGATGACAGGCATTTCCGATGCAAGACTCAATCCAAAGTAACAAAGATGGAAAGTAACCACATTTGCCCGATCACGACGCTTTCCGCATTTAAGTGGTAAAGTTCCCGATCATCAACTGGTTCCTTCCCGATGCTCTAACCACATAACTATCTCATCAAACCTTCCAAAATCGGTGCAATGGTTTATCGCGAAAGTCCGTGACGAGGAACAAAATGGCGAGCATATCGAAAGTAGCTCGAGGAGAAATGCAGAGCAAGATGCTAATACTAACGCAACAAACGCTTAGAATCGGCGAATCCGTGACAGAAGAAGACACCTCGTTTCGTATGTAATTACCGCCGTATGTATGTATGTATGTTTGTTTGCTCAGATGGAAAATAAGTTCCAAGTAGAAAACATTTTCAATGATGGTACAATGTTAATATCAAGTTTCCATGATATTAAATATACACTCTTGGGCAAATGAAAGCTGAGAAACTTCACTTTCATTTTCTTTAATGTTTGAGAAAGTATTGCATGATGTTGATAAGTCATTAATTCATGCCTTAAAAAGTTAAATTAAGTGAAGAATAATATTTTTGGTATTACTACACCGATATACTAAATTAGCACCCATTGAACACATAATAATAATTTTTTTAAATTCCTTAAATACCTTTAAAAATTTACATTTTATTTATTTAAATATGTCATTTTATTTTCACCACTTTCCCCTTTTTAGAATCATCGTATATTAAGAATATTACGATTTTAACACCAACCTATCATGCCTACTTCATATGATAAACCGTTCAACATTCAAATAGGTAAGGCATGAGGGAGAGGTGTCCCGAGCTTGAATTCCAGTGTTGACAGTTTACTACATTGTAATTAATGTGTTTAGTTATAAAAAAAAAATTAACACCATTTAATTTTTTTAGGAGTCTACTTTTATATACTATTTTCTACCATATTCATTGTTTTTATGATATTTTTCATTCTTATAAAATTTAAGGGCGTTAAGAAAAAATAAGTAAAAGGAAAAAAGTGAAGGAAAAAATACTCATTCAAAATTGTTAAAATTATTCTTATTTGTAATCGAAAAATGTATTTAGTGATAATTATATTTAAATATACAAAATTTAAGACAGAGTTATTGCATAGCGCATTTCAGTGACCGCATTTCAACGCAATACGAGTCATTTCTTTGGTCGAAATTTATTTTTCGAGGCTTAGATAATCACGAAATAGCTGGAGTTGCCATGACAAAATATCTGTGGAATGTATTTGTTTTATAGGTATTATATGATGAAGCCAGTTATTTTTAAATCCTTTTTTTAGGTAGTAATTGAGCGGGTCGAAGACATTGTTCGGTTGAAGAATGGCTTAATAGGGCCGCCCCTGATCTTTGAAAGATCAGATACCTCGTTAATAAGAAGGAGACAGTGATTATTATCCCTCTAGGAATTTGGAAATGAAGTGGGCCGTTCACGTAATCTACATGTCCTATAAAGGGAAAACCATATTGGTATGTAATGCATTGTGCTTTATTTTGGTTTGCTAGTTTTTACTTCCATTTTCAACATTTGGTTTTTAATTGTTTGTTTCTGTTTTGTTCATGTTCTATGGTGATGGTTGGTTGTGGAATTCATCCGATACTCGACATGTTTGCTTTGCATACTTTGGCGGGGTGATCAGCTAGACATTGATGTTCTTTTGGTGACCACGGTATGTTCTTTTTCCTTGTTGAATATTGTAATGCTATTTGTTTTATAACTTAGTAATCTCTTTGAATTGAGAAATGAAGTTAGAGAATATCGTATTATTTGATATTGTAATCATAGGTATGGTCATTTTTACGCAATTTTTTGTTTAAGAGCAATGGAATGAATCCTTCCTCAATGTCTTGTACTGAGAAAAATGATCAAACAATATTGCTAAAGCATATAAAGATTGTCTGTATCTTCTTCTCTTATCGGTATCTTGCTAATAGGAACCTTTCTTGAATATATCTTATAGGAATGAAGCTACATATAACACCTGAATTTTATACTTATCTTCTGAATAGCTCTTGCTTCTCAATGGTTTCTTCATTAAATTTTCAATTTTTCTTTTTCTCGGAATAAACTCTTGGAAATTCCTCTCTTCATATGAAATAGCTTCCTATACTTGAAATCTATCACTGATTTCCAGTCTGGCCTTGAGATCTTTTGTGCTTTGAGTAGATTTTCTTGAGCCAACTTTTCTCCATTTGAATCCTGACTGCATGGCTGATGCATGCTCTTAAAATGGTCGAAAGCACATCACTAGTTAGTTATCTACCATTATAAGCATTATGGCCAAGTATTCTCTGTAGCTGGATTGGAGTGATCACTCTATAGAAAGACCATTCACGATTAGAGGTTCCTAGGGGGATGCAGGTTAATGGACCTACCCCCTTTGCATCTCTGTATAAAGTGTCCATACACACACTTGAACATGTACTTTCGTACTTTCAAGCCCGAGAGGCTACAATAATCAAATCTATTAGCTGAAATTCCTTTGGAGAAGCCCCCTTTGCATCTCTGTATAAAGTGCCCATACACGCACTCGAACATGTACTTTCGTACTTGAGCGCCTGAGAGGCTACAATAATAAAATCTATCAGCTAAAATTCCTATGGAGAAGCCCCAATCGCTACTTCTTTGATTATGTTGAAGTTACTATTGCTTTCCTCAGCATTGTTTTCTTCTCAGTGAATGGGTTTATATTAATCTCATACTTATCTCTGAGCAGTGCTCTTAGCTGTGGTATGTAGCAACATATGCTCTTAATGATCATTTCATTCAGTATCTTGCATGTCTTGTCTTGTCAATGAACTTTTGTCAATCTTGAAACATTTTAGAACTTTCATCTTCAGTTTTCCTTTTTGGTTATCTACTCTACTTTCTCATGTAAAATTGCCCCTGTTCTTTTAGATGTGCTCTCCACTTTCTTTGCATTATGTGTGTTGCATTTCTGTAGCGACTTTCACTTGGATCATCTGCATCCCTTCCATATTTCCTGGAGAAGGTTGGCCATTTATTTAATTAAAATTTATGCTATTACTTTGCCTATAAATTTAGCTAAAATATTTGAATTTGTTCATTAGACCACATTCAAAGGGTGAGTTTTTATGACACATGCAACAAAGGCTATCTACAAGTTGCTTTTGTCTGATTATGTGAAAGTGAGCAAAGTTTCAGTTGAAGATATGCTATATGAGGAACAAGACATTCTTCGCTCCATGGATAAAATTGAGGTGAGTTGATTTTTGTTTGTAGATGTATGTTTCATTCTCCGCTTTTGGAGACTAGTAATAGTTTCCTCTAATTTCCTCTGATTGTCCGAACTAATTTTGAAGCTAATCTAAATGCATCTGTTTCCTTGATTGGTTGTAAGGGACTTAGATTTGGGTCTTTTACTCTTTTTATTTTCTGGTTCTAAATTTTTGGTCAATGTTATCTTTAATGTTTCAATGAGTACTTTATTCCATGTTTTATTTGCCTATCAAAAAAAAAAAAAAAAAAAGTACTTTATTCCATGGAAAATTGGATTTGGAACAACGAACAGTATCACTATATCGAGCTGTTTTGATTTCTAATCCTTCTCTTGTACTTTTTTGAAGGCCAGAAATGGTCCATGTATCACAGTTAGCTTAGATACATTTATTTAAATTTGCGGTTGCTCACAATGTTCTATCTTGGGTCTCTTATTTGAAATTATTACTGCAGAAACATCTACTACCTCATTCTTAAGTTTAAATCTTTCTACCATAGACATTCTTATCTGAATCATATATTCTACCCGAGTGCAAGTATTACTGTTTTAGATCTTCATCTGTGTACTTTGTTCTTCACCTTCTATGAGATTAATTGGGTTTTGTCTTCAACGTAAGAAGGTTTTGGCAAATAATACTAATTAGTCTATTTAGATTAAATTGACTATACTTCCTAATGTGGTTTTTGTTTGTGCTCCACCACGGCATTATATTATTGTCCTGAATTTAGTTTCAAACTTGTTACACCAGCAAATCTAAGAAAATATAAAACTTGTTACGAGAATTAAGGAAACGATATGGTGTGTGTACTTCTCATATGCCAAAATATTGGTTGCATATAATCCCGATACATTGCGAATGTTTGGACATTTACAACAATTGACTTTAGATGTGTTGCTTAATTTTATTATCTCATTTAATGTTCCTGTAACTATAATTAAATCCATCTTCTACAGGTTATTGATTTCCATCAGACATTAGAAGTAAATGGAATATGATTTTGGTGTTACTGTGAAAAAGCTTCACTACTCATCAGATCAAGATGGTGGAGATATGGGTGATTTGAAGGCTTTCAAAGCGAGATTCATGCTCTAACACGAGATAAGGCATTACAATATTGTCAAGCTTTATGGCTTCGAGTTCATTTCTTCGAGAACTCATTTCGATTTATGAGTTTATGGAAAGGGAGCTTGAGAAACGTCTAGCAACGATAAAGCGGCGAGAAAAACTTGATTGGATTGTGAGGCTAAACATTATGAAAAGTGGCTAAAGCTTTATCTTATATGCACCATGGTGCTCACCTCCAGTAATTCATCGAGACATAACCCGGCAACAATGTTATTAGATTCGAATATGAAGCCCATGTCTGAACCGGCACGACTAGGCATAAGCGGGACTCATCTGAGTGAACTTTGTTTTGGGAACTTTTGGTTCTTTTGCTCCAGGTACCATTTTCTTAATTTGATGCGTTAGTTATACTATTATAATTTCTTAGCGGAAGCGGAGGCATGATGTAATCTTCTTAATTTGCAGAACTTGCTTACACGATGAAGGTGGATAATAAAACGGATGTTTATAGCTTCGGGGTTGTAACAATGGAGGTAATTATGGGAAGGCATCCTGGTGAACTCATCTCATCACTGTTATCATCAGCATCCTCCTCATCCTCAACCTCATCACCAGTTACTACTGACCATTGGCTGTTGAATGATGTTATGGGCAAGCGCCCCTCACCTCCTATGGATGAAGTGGGTGAGCTAGAAGTAGTGGTTGTAGTGAAGATAGCATTAGCATGCTTATGTCGATCGATCTCGGCCCGACTATACGGCAGTTAATGAGCACTCTCAATGCAAGGGCCACCACTATTGAAAACGTTTTCCATGATTACATTGGGTGAACTGCTTGGTCATAGAGGCGAAACCAGCTGACGGTCCTTACTTCTCCATGTGTATTTTTTTATCACCCAGAATCATTGATTTTATTAAGACGAAAATCTCTTTTTCTCTGTCTCTCACTTTATAATTGATCCATAAATTGGTTGTGAAGCCTATGACTATGTCTCTACTTCTGAAGCTTGATCATCTTCGATCTGCTCTATTTTTTGAGAGATTCGGATAGCTGTAGTTGCTGGAAATGAAGTGGGCCGTTCCTGTGTCTACATGTCCTATAAAGGGAAAACCATACTGGTATACCATAATGCATTGTGCTTTTATTTTGGTTGCTAGTTTTTTTACTTCCATTTTTCAACATTGGGTTTTTAATTTGTTTGTTTCTATTTTGGTCATGTTCTATGGTGATAGTTTGGTATTGGAGATTCATCAGGCATACTTTCAGTATGCCGTTTGCTTTGCCATATGATAAGATTGATCCTTGACCATTGATATCTTTGGTGACACATTATGTTCTTTTTCCTTGATGAATATTGTAATGTTATTTGTTTATAAAACTTAGTAATCTATTTGAATTGAAATGAAGTTTAGAGAATATCATTATTGTTTGATATTGTAATCCTCGGTATAGTCATTTTACGCAATTTTTTTTTAAACAATGGAATGAATTGTTCTTGAATGGTGGCGAGAAAAATGACCAAAAACAACTATTGCTAAAGCATATAAAGATTTGACAGGGAAATAGCTGCGGAACTTCATACGTATCTTCTCTTATCAATATCTTGTGCTATTAGAATACTGCGAGATATATCTTCAAGAATGAGACTACATACACCACTGAATTTTATGCCATCTTCTGAATAGCTCTTGCTTCTCCAATGGTTTCTTCATTAAATTTTCCAATATTTCTTTTTCTCAAGGAATAAACTCTTGGAAATTCACTCTCCTTATGAAATAGCTACCATACTTGAAATCTATCATTGTTTTCTAGTATGGCCTTGAGATCTTTATACTTTAGGTAGATTTTCTTGAGCCAACTTTTCTCCATTGATTTAAAGCGCATGGCTGATGAATGCCCTTGAAACGGTCGAAAACACATCACTAGTTAGTTATCTACCATCGTAAGCATTGTTATGAGAGTATTCTCTGTAGCTAGATTGGAAGGATCACTCTATAGAAAGACCATTCACTATTAGAAGTTCGTACGGCCTTCTAGAGGATGCAAGTTAATGTACTTTCGTACTTGAGCAGAGGCTACAATAATCAATTCTATCAGCTAAAATTCCTTTGGAAGCCCCAAATATTCACCTTCTTTGATTATGTTGAAGTTCCCATTGCTTTCCTCAGCATTGTTTTCTTCTCAGTGAATGGGGTTATGTTAATCACTTACTTATCTACGGCGATCTTGCTCTCACTACAAGAAAAGTGTCTTATAGGACATTATTTTTAGTTGGGGCGAAATAATTTGCCTTGAAACTATATCTTTAGTTTCATATTTATTTGAGTCGCGACTAACGGTGACTCCATATATAATTGCAAATAGAATTGTAGTTGCATGCAGCGGTGTAGGCGGCGGAGACGGTGGCTAAGTAGAGGGGCTGACGAGGGTGAGAGTGATAGCAATAGTAAGGACTACGCACAATGGATTGTTCAAATATCTAGAAAGACATGATAATTTCGATTTAGGTTGATGCTATATCTCTTCTATTTTCCTTTAGTTTTTGCTACTAATTTGTATGAATTTCGATATTCTCTAGATTACTGTGTTTTATTGAGTTTTTGTTTGAGATTTATGTTCCAAGTAATGAAAATATTATATTTTTTCTTTGCACGGAGTGGTGCGACTACGAGGTTATGGTGAGAAGCGTATGTGATCCTTAGTATCTTGAGAGTGTTTCTAGGATCTAAACTTTAGCTTTTGATTAACAAATGTTAGATGAGTAAAGGTAATCTTGGCGGTGTGGATGAGAGTAATGCGAACTGGTTCGCCGTTGAGGCGAAATCATTCGAGATTACGGTGGATGGAGAAGGTAAAAAAACAAAATATGTCATTACAGAACGGAGTAGAGGAAAAGTATCGTGGATACGCTTCGGTGAAGAGGGGTTATTCAACCTTATGAAGAATGTAGATGAGTGCCGTAACGCGTCTATCCCAGAAGGTAGATCCTTGGTATGGAGGGAGAACGGTCGTTTCTTCAGGCTAGAGCGAAAGGAGAACCAAGATGGGAGGTTCTGCTGCAGTACGCTAGGACGTTGAAGGCAAAAACACAATTGTTTTTCGAGGGAGGGGTTTGTGAGCGGGTGGGCCTTGTTGGCGAGAGAAGTTAGAGGATGGGCATTAAGCGACCCGGGAGGAATTCCTTTGACAATCGTGTGATGCAGACAAAGGAGGAAGTGAAGGAGAGGAATGGTCCCAGTAAAGTTAAAAATCCAGATGGAGGACTTCCCGATGATAAGGCTTGGGATGAAGAAAAACGCAGGGTGGACAACGCGGTCTGGGTGGATGTTGGAGATTGTGGGTCCGGGAAGGAGATAGAGTTACTCCAGTGGAGTTTGATCGGGACGTGGAAGATAAAAGCGGAGACCATTTTTGAGGAAAATATGCTTGAGACTTTGTTTAGAGAAGTCTGGAGGCTTAAAGAGGGTTTGAGGGTGGCCCCCTTAAATGAAGACATCCTATTTCTGGAGTTTGATTCGTCAGTAGAGGCGAAGCGGGTCCTTGAATCGGGGAGAAGAAATTTCAGAGGAGGGGTATTGCAGTTGGAGCGATGGAATCCATACTCTGGATGTATCAGGAGAAAAGGGTTTGCGCAAGAAGAATGGGTTAGAGTGGTAGGGCTTCCACTTCACCTGTGGAAAACGGAGGTCCTAAAGAGAATAGGTGACGCTTGTGGAGGACATTTAGCCATTGACAGAAGTACAGAGTCGAGAAGGGAGCTTAGCTGGGCCAGAATTTTGGTAAAAACGACAGGGTCTCCTCGGCCAAGCACAGTCAACATATTGGAAGGTCCAAGATCTTTCGAGCTTCAGATCTGGTGGGAGGTACGTCCTTGGGTAACAGATGTTTATCCTGTGTATGCTACGGGTTCTGCGAAGAGTCCAAAGGAAGAAGATGATGGAGAGGTACGCGCGGAGAAGAGAGTGGACCGTGTTTGTCTAGCCGCGTGATGACGAGGAAGGAGAGGAGACGGGACAGATACGAGGGGCGCCCCCCGGGACGAGGCACGGATGGCTGTGGGGTAGGCAAGGCGGCCTTGATTGTGTGAGCGCGGGGGGGTTCCCGGGGCGAGTGGGATACGTGGAAAGGGTGGAGACTAAAGGTGTGGTGAGTGGGCTGGTCAGCGAACGGCTTTGCGCGTGGCGACGGGGCTGGATTACGAAATGGGCTAAACAGGTCTCACATGTATGGGCCAAAGCCGGGCCCGGAAAGGAGGATTAAACCTCAACAGGCTAGAAAAGAGGGCCAGCATCTTGGGGTACACAATAAGGCCTGTCTTGGTCGGGGTGGGCCTGCTTTCATTGGACCAAACCAGTCTGAAAATGTAAAATGCACAAAAGCCCAAAAACAAAAACAAGGGGACCGGGAAAAATGGGGCTCGAACTATTTCCAGCAGGTGAAAGAGAAAGACTTAAACGTGCGGAGGGGAGAGCGAAGAGTGAAGATGAGGGAGTTCGACCAGGCGTGAAGGGCTCTTCACTCTCGGACGTTCTGGATGATCCTGCTTGGATATGCGCGTGGGGCTCCATTCTGGTTGAACACGAGGAGATCTGGGGTGCGGGGCGGTATAATTCCGAGTGCGATGAGAAGCGGGAGGCGAGGCTGCGGATATAGTGGAATGGGAGAAGCGGAGGTTACGAGGAGGCGGTGAGGATTTCGGAAGCGCTTGCGGCTCAAGTGCGAAATGGAGCCACCGGCCAGTAAGTTTTCTTCTCTTTGCTCTGTTTCGGTAGGCCTTCTTTACGGGGTCGTGCGGCACGGGGAGTTGCCTTGAGGATGAGGAGTTGGGGGATTTAGAACCGTTGAGAGTTGTGTCGGCCGACGGTATAGAATGGGGAGAGAAGACTTCCGAGGACTTTGCGGACGATATTATAGAGACTGAGAGTTGTGGGGATGGGAAGGAGGAGGGTCCCAAGACATGTACGGAGTGTTTGGGTTACGATAATTGGGAGACGGTTGCTGATTAAATTAGCGAGTTTTACAAGGGATCCACTACGGTGGGTTTGATGCAGAGATGCAGGTTGTTTCGTAAAATGGTGTCTCGTGACACAGTAATAAAGAAAGGAAATCCTTGAGTCAAGAAGCGAGAGGGAATTAAGGAAGTTGGAATGCACTATAAACTATAGCGGGAAGGGCCAAAACAGAGGGGGAAGAGATAGGGGGAATTTTTTGTTGAAGTTAAAATGAAGTTAAAGCTCTTTTCATGGAACGTTAGAGGGGCGAACAATTCGGACAAAAGGAATATCATCAGAAATTTTATTAGGTCACAGAGGGTGGATTTGGTGTGCTTGCAAGAAACTAAGTTTCAAGAGATGTCTGAGGCTGACGCTAGAAGTTTGGGGGTGGGAAGATTGGCTGAGTGGAGGGTTGTGGAGGCAGAGGGAACTGCAGGGGGTATTCTTGTGTTTTGGGATAAAAGAAAATTGGAGGTGATGGAGGTTGAAACTGGTCACTTCTCGGTTACGTGTATTTTTAAAAATACGGAAGATGGCTTTCAGTGGGCATTCACCGGAGTCTATGGGCCTGTGGAGAGGAACAAAGCGGAGCTGTTCTGGGAAGAATTGGGGTCGGTGAAAGGGTTGTGGGAGGGGCCATGGTGCATAGGCGGAGACTTCAATATGATCCTATCTCCTAATGAAAGGAGCAAAGGGGGCAGGTTATCGCACTCTATGAGGCGTTTCTCAGAAGTAATGAATGAGTTAGGGCTCAGAGATCTTCCTTTGCAAGGGGGACCTTTTACCTGGAGGGGAGGCCTCAATAATCAGTGCATGTCTCGGTTGGATAGATTTTTAGTAACGGCTGATTGGGAAAGTCGATTCAGTAATGCGATTCAAAATGCCTCAGGGACACGTGTCGACCATTGCCACTGTTTTTATTAGACGGTGAGGGTTATGTCGGTCCGATTCCCTTCCGTTTTGAGATTATGGTTGAAATTTGATGGTTTTAAGGACCTCCTCAAAGGGTGGTGGCAAAGCTTGAACTTCTCTGGTTCCTTTAGTTATGTCTTGGCTTCCAAACTAAAGGCCCTGAAGGGTATACTGAGGGTCTGGAACAAAGATGTTTTCGGCAGAGTTGAGGTCCAAAAGAAAGAGGCCTTGAGCAGGATCTCGTTTTGGGATGACTTGGAGAAGGAAAAGGCCCTATCCTTGGAAGAAACTGAGGGGAGGAGGGAGAGGAATTTAGAGAGGGTTTAGGAAGTGGGTGGACTTAGAAGGAGTCTCACGGAGACAAAAATCTAGGAAACCTAGTTGAAGAGGGACGAAACACAAGATTCTTTCACAGGATGGCCAATTCTCATAGGAGGAGGAACTCCATTAGGAACATCAGCATCAATGGTAGAAGATGTGTCAAGGAACCTGAGATTAAAGAAGGTCTGGTTGGAGCCTTCCAAAGTCTCCTTTCTGCCTCAAGCAACTGGTGCCCGCCTTTCCCTGATCTTCGGTTCAATGAGATTGGGGCTGACCAAGTTGCTAAGCTGGAAGAAATGTTTACAGAGGAGGAAATTCTTGCAGCAATCTCTGGGCTTAATGGCGATAAAGCCCCAGGTCCTGATGGTTTCCCATTGGCCTTTTGGTGCTGGGTTGGGATTTTTGTGAAGGTGAGGTTTTGGGTTTTTAGGGAATTCTTGAACATAACAAGTTTGTCAAAGCACAGATGCTACATTCTTGAGTCTTGATTCCCAAGGGAAGGACTGTAGAGGATTTAAAGGATTTGAGACCCATCAGTTTAGTGGGGAGTTTGTACAAAATTTTATCGAAAGTGTTGGCTAACAGAATCAAAAGAGTTATGGGGGTGATAATTTCACAGTCTCAAAATGCGTTTGTAGAAGGGAGGCAAATTCTTGATGCAGTTCTTATTGCTAATGAGGCAGTGGATTCTATCCTAAGAAGGAAAGAGAATGGGATTCTCTGTAAGTTGGATATTGAAAAGGCTTATGATCATATTAGTTGGGATTTTATACTTCAGATTATGGAGAGAATGGGGTTTGGCTCCAAATGGATTAGTTGGATGAAATGGTGCATATCCACAGCTTCTTTTTCTGTTCTGGTTAATGGCTCTTCTACGGGGTTCTTCAGGAGCTCCAGAGGCCTGAGACAAGGGGACCCTCTTTCCCCCTACCTTTTTGTCATCGGTATGGAAGCCCTGAGCGGTATGCTTAAGCGCGCAGTGGAAGGCAGTTTCATCTCTGGTTGCAGGTTTTCCGGTAGAGACGGAGGGGATATTGTTATATCTCATCTTTTATATGCTGATGATACTATCCTGTTTTGCGAAGCCAACTCTGAGCAACTGATGTATTTGAGATGGACCTTGATGTGGTTTGAAGCCTTTTCAGGCTTGAAGATTAATTTGATTAAAAGTGCGATTATACCTCTGGGTAGGGTGGACAATGTGGAGGTGTTAGCGGCTGAGCTTGGTTGCGAGGTTGGGTCCCTCCCCACTACGTACTTGGGTCTTCCCCTTGGGGCGCCTCACATGGCTTTAGGGGTCTGGGATTCCATCGAAGAAAGATTTAGAAGAAGGTTGGCAACTTGGAAAAGACAGTACATCTCAAAGGGGGGAAGGATCACACTCATTCGAGTACTTTGTGTGTACCAGTTTCTCATTATTTAGAATGCCAAAGATTGTTTGTTCAAGGTTGGAGAAGATTCAGAGAGACTTTCTCTGGGGTGGGGGCAATCTAGAGAGAAAACCTCACCTTGTCAATTGGAAAACAGTTTGCCTTGAAAAAAGATGCGGGGGTCTTGGGGTGAGAAGCCTTGCTAAGATGAATATTGCTCTGTTTTGTAAGTGGTGTTGGCGGTTCGCCAATGAGAGGGATTCTCTTTGGCGTTTGGTGATCAGTACCAAATTTGGGGAGGGAGATGGAGGCTGGAATTCCAATGACATTAGGGGAGGTTATGGCACTGGGTTATGGAAAGACATTAGTAAAGAATGGATCACCTTTTCTCAAAACGCTACATCGTCCTTGGGCAATGGGCGGAGGTTGAGGTTCTGGAAGGATACCTGGTGCGGGGAGACAGCGTTGAGTATTGCCTTCCCCACTCTGTTCAATTTGGTTGCTCACAAAGATGCAAGGGTAGCAGAGGTTTGGGACTCTTCAAGGGTTGATGGGGATGGTCCACAATGGCGAAAATTCTTTGTGATTGGGAAATGGAGGAGGTTGAAAGGTTCCTTCTTGTTCTTCACAACAAGAAAATTAGACGGCTCGAAGATTGCCTTATTTTAAAAGGGAGACTAGGCACGATGGTTTTGTGGTCGAACTCATGTCAGCTAATGCATTCTCCCCCTACAGATTTCCCTTGGCATTCCATTTGGAACCCAATTGTTCCCCCCAAGATGGGTTTCTTTGCTTGGGAAGCTAGCAGGGTAAAGGTGCCTCTGTGAACAAAGAAGAGGAATCACCCTTGTAAACAGGTGTTTTTTATGCGAAGAGGAGGAGGAAACTATAGACCATTTTCTTATCCATTGTTCGACAGCTAAGATGTTGTGGAACCTTTTTTTGGCCATTATGGATTATAACTGGGTGTTCCCCATAACGGTCCGCCAAGCCCTCCTTGCTTGGCAAAGTGCTAGAGTTAGTAAGCGGAAGAGTATTTGGTTGGCGGCCCCTCTTTGTTTATTTTGGACGGTGTGGAATGAAAGGAACAGGGCGGCTTTTGATAATGAGATCCCCTCTGCTTTCAGGATGAAATCCTCTTTTTTGTTCACCTTATGGTCTTGGGCTAAGTTGTATAGTGGAGATAACTTAAGTTCTTTGGTTGATTTTTTAACTTGGTTGGGGTATAGGTGAGAGTGGTGGCGTTTTCCCCTTTTGTACTCCTCTTGTGTACTCTTTGGGAGCTTTGAGCTCTTTCTTTTAATAGATATTCTACTTTTTACTGATCAAAAAAAAAAAAAAAATAGTATTAATCCAAAACCATACCGGAAAATGGTTAATTAAATGCATAATGGTAGTCCTTGAGTGTTGATAGAATGTTTGAGAGAGACGAACTGACATAGAGCAGACGGAGGTGAACTTATGAATAATTGTTCCAGTAGAGGAATGACCGTGGATATGTTTATTATTTATGAATATTTGTAATCATTTAGTAGCATTTAGTGGCCCATCATTTTTCCAAGGAATACATAAGATAAAGAGCGTATAGAACAAGGTAAAATACCTTGTGGGGTTTGCATGGAAGTTCCCACGATCTCTTCCATTCCCTTGAATGGTTACGCTTCTTATTGAGTCATGTGATCAAGTCTATAGAGATTAGTATTGCTTCTGCTATTTGATTTCGACCGACAATCCGAGCCATTAGCTTCAAGGCATACAATTGATATAAGCATTAAAGTAAGCTTTCTCAAGACATTGGAAATTAGTTTGGACCATAATATTCATGGCTAGTCATTATAAATATTGCCAACTAATATTTGCCCTTGTATGAGCCAAGTTTCTGAATTGATTACAACCCGTGTGTGGCTGAATTTCTTCTTTTAGTATGCCTAACTACATTTGGTTTAAAAGAATATTTTGCTAGGGTCTTTATGCAGTTTAGAGAAACCTAAACATCCACAGAATTTAAATTCCATTCCCTATTACGAGATTGCCTTTCTCTTCCATTATACACGTTTCCATTAATTTCCTAGAGAGAAAGTATAGTTGTTCAGCTATACGCAATGCTAAGCTTCTATATGGTTCACCATAGTTCTTTGGCGAACCTTAATTCTTGCAAGAAATTGTGAGTACTTATTTGTATAATTAGCGATAATCATGTTTTGGAACAAGCTTTGTTTTGGGTGTGAATGTTGTTATCAATGCTTAAATAAAATTTTTAGGATTTGGGAATTGTTGGTCTTATATTCTAAGGCAATTCTTTATTCCAAAATTTTCATACAATAGAATTGGAACTAAAAAACGTTTCATTATGGTGCGATGATCCCTAGAAGAACATATCAATAAAAAAGACATCACGAGCCCTTGAACAAATTTACATTTAATTAATTGTGCTTGTACAACTACATATAAAATTATCACTTTACAATTGTGTGATAAATTAAAATAACTGTGAACAGAGTTATTAAGAGACATATGCAAAAGTAGGGTAAGTTTGGCCAAGTAAGAAGCTATCCAAGTCGAGAAATCTTGCAATCCTTTTTATAAGCATAAACTTTGTTTCTCTAAGGTCCCACAGAAATGGTTATGGTTTTGATAAGACTGTCTAATAGGATGTCCCACATGAAGGGTCTAAATGGTGGTGAAGCATGCGAGCAGACATATATCGAGATGATTGCCAAGTAAATTTAGAACAATGTTGTAAGAAAGAAAGATTCAATGGGGCTCATGTTATTTTTCCTTATTCAAGTATAATGTACCTGAGAGACAAACACTATATAGTTGTAGTTTTATTGTTTTTGAAAATGAAACCGCAAATTTAAGAATCACGAGGTGGATAGTGGCTTGCCTTATTTGACCATTCAATTTATCCAGATGAAAAGCCTAGGGTTTGGTGCAACATAATTATACCCCAAATATAACCCTGGAAATGCCCACCTGCTATTGGCGTCGGAGCTGGGGAGTCATCAAGAGGCATTGTTGTCCAGCATGGATCGGGAAATTGGTTGTGTAGTCTTTTCCTCACATTTGGCTTGAACTTTATTGTAATTCGGCCTCCAATTTCTTCCGAGTTGATTGACCGGAAGATATACCATTTAGTCTACGACAAAGAATTGGCTCCTATTCTAATCACTGTTATATATTTTATCGAAAGCTGTTCTTTCCAATTACAACAACGGTTGAGGACTTATGCATCAAGGGTTCTACTTTGAGCACGGCCTTTTATTGTATTATACCTCAAGATTTTTCTTAGTGAAACTATCTCTCTACCATGCAGGTTCGGAATAAAGCTTCATATCTTCTAAAAGGCAAAGTCAAGGGATGATTGCTTCAATGTATGTATTCTAGTTTAACTACATGGATGATTGACAAATCTACTATTAGATATGTCTTTACAGTTGTCACCCAGGCATATGGCTTTGTTGAATATTGGAGAGAACAATAGGGAGAGAATAAAAATGCTTAAAATAGGTTGACGGAGGAGTCTAGTTTTGAGTATATTTCAACATATTTCTTGCCCTTTTCTTGCTAAGATCTAAATAATCCAAGCATATAATAGTGAAAGGAAGGCAGCGAATACTAAATTGTGGCAACTAGAAAATCTTAATTGTGAATTCAACCCTAGAACATGTATCTTCATTTTTCAATTTTCATTCTTCTCCCCTTCTTGATATTTTTCAACCATAGAACAACATTTCCATATGCATTACTGATATTGTGCACTCTGCACTATTTCCCTCTATTCTGCAAGATCATCTGTCTGCAGCTTGGGATCAAAGAGTGGTTTGAATTGGAGTTCACCTACTGAAAAATAAGGAATATGTGCTATTTTTGGCTAATATTGTATTGTTGATTCTTGTTGACTGAAACGAAAATTGAAGAAAAACATTTATGGTTCAATTTACTTTAAATATTTACGAATTAGACTTTCTGGCCATTTGGTTCTTGGACTGGTTTTTGCAATGTAATTTTTTGTGATTGAAATATGAGATTTGGCTTGTTTTTTAATCCATGGAACTTCTCCTGAATCTTTTTTGTTAATTTGGTTTTCGTTTGGTTACCTATTGTTGATGAATAGCAATATATCTTTTCTTTGAAATTTTGGGTAGGAGTAGATTATATCTCATATGATCTAAGATTTCTGATACATCTAAAAAGATTCCACCTTTCATTTATGGTAACAAATTGCAGCGAAAAGAAACAAACCAATATATATCTACCGATTCTACCCTTATAGTAGCAGCCAACAAAGCACCCCATCTATATATCACTTTGTAGTTGCAGCCAATAAAAAAACCCCATCTATAATTACCCTTATTGTAGTGGCCAAAAAATCACCCCATCTATATATCACCTTATAATAGCGGCCAATAAAAAGCCTCATCTATAACTTCCCTTATAGTAGCGGCCAACAAATCACCCCATCTATATATCCCGCCCATATAGTTGCGGCCATGAAGTGGCTTCAATCCATAGTCACCCTTATAGTGGTGGCCAAGAAATAGCCTCATCCATAACCATCTCTAATAGTTGCGGCCAAGAAATGGCCCCCTCTGTAGTCATATCTTTCAGTTGTGGCCAGAAAATGACCCCAACCATAGGCCACCTTTAATAGTGGCCAAAACTAAAATTGTAACTATAACCCATAGTTATGCCCCCTATAGTCACACCTTGTTGCGGCCCATTTTCTTTGCATCTATATCATATGGTTACACTTGATCTTACTTTTGGTTGAGTGCATTGATCCCCGCTAAAAGCTCACTTCCCTTGTAGTGTCTTAGTTATGTAGCAACATATGCTCTTGATCATTTCATTGTTATCTTGCATGTACGTCTTCTTAATGAACTTTTTGGCATCGATCATGAACTTTTAGAACTTTTCCATCTTCGGTTTTCCTTTTTGGTTATCTAGTTTACTTTCTCATGTAAAATTGCCCATGTTCTTTAGTGCTCTCCACTTTACTGCATTGTAATGTGTTGCATTTCTTGTGCAGCTTTCACTTGGATCATACTGCATCCCTTTATTTCCTGGAGAAGGTTGGCCATTTATTTAATTAAAAATTTATGTGATTACTTTGCCTAGAAATTAAGCTAAAATATTTGAATTTGTTCATTAGACCACATTCAAAGGGCGAGTTTTTATGACACATGCAACAAAGGCTATCTACAAGTTTCTTTTGAAGGCCTGAAATGGTCCATGTATCAGAGATTAGCTTAGATCTGTTTATTTGAGTTCGCAGTTTGTATCTAATGTTCTATCTTGGGTCTCTTATTGAAATTAATCTACTTGAAACATCTACTACCTCATTCTTAAGCTTCAATCTTTCTACCATAGACATTCTTACACACGGATCATAGATTCTGCCCGAGTCTGATTATTATTTGTTTTAGATCTTCATGCGTGGACTTTGTTCTTCACCTTCTATATGAGATTAATTGGGTTTTGTCTTCAGCAGTAAGAAGGTTTGGCAAAATAATACTAATATAGCAAATTATTAATTTCTAAAGATTAAAATTGACTATCACTTCTAATATTGATTTTTTTTGTGCTCCACCACAGCATTATATTATTGTCTTGAATTTAGTTTCAAACTTGTTACATAACCAATCTAATAAAATATAAAACTTGTTCTGAAAAAAAAAGGAAGCAATATGGTGTGTGTCTTCTCGTATGCGAAATATTAGTTGCATATAATCATGATCACATTCTTGTTGTATGGACCTTACCACAACAATTGACTTTAGATGTATTTGCTTAATTTATTATCTCATTTAATGTTCTGTAACTATAATTAAATCCATCTTAACGAGTTATTGATTTCCATCGGACATTAAGTAAATGGAATATGATTTTGGTGTTACAATGGGCGATCCTTGGGTACCATTTTATAGGTGATATTCTTTGGGTGTTCAAGTACTTTACAATGGAGACTATTCTCGTGAAGAAGATTGTCATCTTTGTGCTGCTGAGATCCCGCAGTTCTCCCCTGATATTTGCGTAATTGAATCTACTTATGGTGTGCAACTCCGTCAGCCTCGGAATGTAAGGAGAAAAGCGGCTTCCGCAGATGTCATCCACTCAACCATTTCTCAAAGGGGGCCGTGTTCGAATCCCACGCATTTGCTTTAGGGCGTGCCCAGTAGTGTTAGTCTAGCCATCCTGAGCTCCACATTCGTCCCCCATATATTATGCTTCCCCCTTGCAAGGTGCATGGGTACATTTGCAGGACATACATCAACACATATACGGTTTGAAGTGCATTGGGAATTTTAACGATGTAGGTCCATCGGTGGTGATGGGCGAGTTCAGTGGTCTTGAGTGGTGTCAAGATAACTATTTGAAATATGGGGCTCACGATAAGAAAAGCGCATGTGTTATGCACGGGAATGTCGTGGAAGGAATGTTGGCAAAACCATCATCAATGAACCCAGGAAGTTACTGCAATGAATGGTATTCTTGCTTCCCTCAACATGCGAGGTCCACTACATATCTTTCTGCTTCGCGAGAATCTTGTCACCGGTTTGCTGGCAGTAACACCAAAATTATTTCCCCCAGAGGCGTAATCGGTTGGAGTTGTATTTCAACTACGAGAAGGCTGGCTAGAAAGACCCTGAAGTCGGTGAAGGCGGTTCTTATTAAAGAAAACGTTCACTTATCAGATAATGGCACCTGATGATCTCCATGTCTTCATGACTATCCCACGAAAATATCTCCCGAGGATTACATTGCCTGCTGATTGCCTTTGGTGTATTGGAGCATAGGCTGAAGCAGATATTGGAGAGTGTGGAATCATTGCGGATGAAGAATCCCCGAGGTCCAGCTTTTCGTGTCCATGAGCGGTTGACGGTGAAGTATGGTCAGAGAAGCATATTTCATTGCACTGGAGATCAGATCCTATTAGCGACATGGTTTCTGACTCGGTTGTGGCTCTGGTTTTAAACATCAGCCGTGAGATCCCCAAGGTAGTAGTTGAATCAGAAGAGGCCACAAAAACTGAAGAAGAAAACAATAAGAAAGCAGAAAAGGTTATCCATGCACTTCTTGTTTCTCTGTTTGGAGATGTAAAGTTTGGAGAGAATGGGAAACTGGTGATAAGCGTAGATGGAAATGTGGCGCATCTTGATAATAAACAGAGTGGGAATGTTGAGAGCGAAAACGAAGGCCTTAAGGAAAGGGTGAGAGTAGCATTCCAGCGGATCAAAATCTTTATTAGAAGCGATCTACATCAGGTGTCTTAGCTCCTTCCCTCGGAGTTTCTTTGTATTCCAAGCTTCTTCTGATTAATTCTGAATTTTGTGGTTAAGTTCTGTATCAATCAATATTTCTTAGTTAGTTGAATTAGCTTGTAGTTTAGGAAAATATTCAGCATTGATCTACCTCGATTCAATTGGATCACATACATCTGACTTTTTCTTTGCCTTGTACCTTATATGTGTACGCTCAAGAGATCTTCTTCTTGTGATCACGAAACTACAAATGCATTATATTGTTGAACAAAGTTATCTCTCATAAATTATGATTATCAATGCATAACCTGAATCGTATTAGTGAAGCATGTGAACAATAATTTTTTTCTGAGTTGTGTTCTATTGTTTGATGCTAATCTTTGGTCCAAAAATGTTGTGAAGCCAATCCCACATGTACGTGTCTTACCTCATTCCCCCGGGGTTTCTCACGAGATTTTAAACTTCTTCCCCAATAAATTCTGAATTTTGGGGTTAAAGTTCGATATCAATCAATATTTTTGGTGCTTATAATTAGTTTGTTTCTTTAATGAAGCTTCACTCATAATCTTGCTTGTTGCTTAGTCCTATCTAGGTCAAATGGCAAATTTGCGATCTGTTACTTAAACCAATTTGGGGTCTGCTCGATGATGTTTCCAAAATAGTTTTCACAACTCAATTTTTTGAGAAACGCTATAATGTTGAAATAATAAAACTATTACAAGTAAAATAAAAATAGAAATTAAAAATTCAAGTCTACAAAAAAAAAAAAAAAAGTCTACTTTGATGAAGTGCCAATGTTATCATTCTAGTCCTATTATCTAAAAAATCACCTTGATTTTACATATTTATTTTAAATGAATTGTCTTAGTAACTTCAAATAAATTGACTAAAAAACTATTTTCAATTAATTTGAGCGATAATAGCTTGTATAAAAAAAAATTGGAAAATAAGATATCTTAGAGATACGCAGTATTTTATGTGTGCAAATATTAGTCATCGGCTAGGTCCTTAAGTTGGAGTAGTTATTTAGTTAAGCCCTTTATTTTTGATTTGCATATTAGATTTCCCTATTGATTGTATAAGCCTAAAGGATTAATTTTCGTTGTTTGGCTATGGCCTATTGGCTTGCTTGTGTTTACATGTGAAAGGTGTTAATTGCGTAGTATGAGTACTCATACATTATAAACCAAGTTTCAACTTTCAAAAGAATTTATAATTTAAAATGGTATCAAAACAAAGGATTCAATCACTTAGGGCATGTTTGATTCATGTTTTAAAAGCTAATTTTCCTATTCTAAAAAACAATAAGAAAAAGAAAGCAGGAGAATATGTATTTGATTTCAATTTTTTTGAAAAAAAACAAAGAGGCATAGAAACAATAAATTCAGATAATAAGAACAATTTTAGTTTTGTGTTTTTTAAAAATAGTGTTTAGGAATAGTTTTCAAAAATAGGAACCAAAGCAGGATCCTTAAGCCACATTTAGTAGGTAGAAAAAATTTTCTGTTTTCTCTATTCAAACTTTCGAAAACAAAGGAAAACACGTTTAGTTATGAGAATCGAACAAAAACAAATTTTGAAAACAAGAAAATGAATTCATTATTTTCAACATTTTATATATGAATTAGAAAACTGTCTTTGTTTTCTTGTTTTCGAATTAAATCGAAAACATGGGATTTGGTCGATTGGGATAAAACGAAAACACGGGATTGTGGCTATTTTCTTCTTTTCTTCCTTTAGGTCTTCCCTTCGATTTCTTCTCATCGGGCTCAGAAACAACGGGATTGTGAATAGTAACTGCATTTTAAACATATTTTCATTGTTTTCATTAACTTCATTTTCAAGAAAATGGTTTTACAAAACGGATTTTCTTATTCTTTATTTTCAACCAAATTAAGTACGAAACATATTTTCTGAAAATGAAAACTAAATATTAGAAATACATTGAAAATTTTCATACGAATTTTGGATAGAGTTAAAAAATTTCGTGAACTAAACGGGGCCTTAATCTTTGAGAAGAAAGAGAGCCTAAGAAGAACAATAGACAAAGACTTTAAAATGGGTCGACATGAAGTTGACACCACACAGCAAGTTATGAATGTGTGTGAAACTACATATCGAAGCTTCTTTAAGACTTTTTTTGTAAGATTTAATAGGGCAATGACTTTCAAAATGAGTTGAGCATGGAATTCACACTATATCAAGCCATGAATGAAAGTGCTAATATGGGTAAGCTTTTTATTTTAAGATGATTTCAAGTCGACAAAGACTTTAAAATGGGTTAGGTAGAGGCGATTATTTAAGTCATTTTGTTATTCAAGTTGACACCACCTATTAAAGTCTGAATGAAAGTGCTAATATGGGGCAAGCTTTTATTTTTAAGATGATTTCAAGTCAACAAAGACTTTAAAATGGGTTGGTAGTGGCAATTATTTAAGTCATTTTCGTTATTCAAAAGTTGACACCACCTATCAAAGTCATGGAAAGTGCTAATATGGGGCAAGCTTTTTATTTTAAGATGATTTCAAGTCAACAGACTTTAAAATGGTTAGGTAAGGCAATTATTTAAGTCATTTTTGTTGTTGCCAAAAGTTGACACCACCTATAAGTCATGAATAAACGTTAAAACTATGGAATGATTTTATAAAGATGACTTCAAGTCCCTCAAGTATAGACAATTACTTTGTTTTTATTTTTCGATATTAGGAAATTCACCACTTGTAATGTCTTACATTCTTAGAAACCCCAACCCTTATACATACAAAAAGAACTTACCTTTATTTTTAGAAATTCCTTTGAAAGGTTTAACATTAGAAATAGTAAGATTTTTAGTATTACAATTTTTAAAAGCAAATTTGTATTTTCCAAAAAAAGGAATAAATTAAGTCATATCTGTTAAAGCAAGCTTCTTAGGGTGAATTAAATTGTCATTTATCTATTTAGCTATTTGGCTATTATTAGGAATGCAATTTATCTTATTTATATGAAACGTGTTACTCCTGCCACTTCAATGAATACCCTTAAAATAAATGCAATTTTATATAAATTTTACTTTTCTAACAAAAGAGAAGGTTATCTAGGATGCCTTAATCATTTGAAAAATTCTCATAAGATATTTAACACTATAATTTAATAAATTACGGCCTATCTATTGTTGGATTCTTTTAGTTGATCAACATAAACTAGCGCGGTTCACAAGGATCACTAATTATGTGAATATTTAGTCAAGATTTTTTCATTACAAATAATAGTATAAATTTAATCTTTTAGTAAATTTCCTATATAATTGATATGTATACAATCAATTTAATATTTTGATCATATCTACCTCATAGGTTGGATCGGCATAATACATTATTGTCACCCTCTTTATATATTTGTAAGATGTTAGTACTATAATTTAATGAATGGATGCCCATCTAAAAAATGTGACACCCAGGCAGGGGTCAGATTGACTACCCGAATCAACCGCACGGAATGCAAGTGGATGTCGGTTTACCCGGCCACTTGAAAATCAGCGAGTCTCCTTTGTACGGGGAGCTACACTTGAAAACAATACTGTATAAACCTGTTCCAAGCGATTGCAATATCCATCACATGATACATACATGTGGATAAAAATGGCCTCTTGGGCCCATAAGCCCGATACTCATCAATGTACCAACTATATCCAATAGTTACAAGAGTTAATATGTTTTTTACTCTTATACAGCACATATATTAAAATTAACGAGTTCTATCGTATACATCATCAGCCACCAGGCTTTCTTCACAATCCTCAGGTCTCTAGGGCGGGCCGTCCCTCGCAACGCTCCTGTGCACAGTAAATAATATCCCTCGACGGGGGTGAGCTAATGCTCGGTAGTGGAATGTTACGCCCTAAGTGGGCTACTCTCCACCTAAGTGCGGTGCAATGTTCAAATAAACATACATTCAAGCAAATGCATGATCTACTTGAATGTCTATGATAACTCGGATCAGGAGTCATCACCGACTCTCTCACACTCGCCTAAGCCTCATATGAGAATTATTGTTTTGTTAGTTTGTGGAAACTGACCCTCGGAGTGTGTATATATCAATTGGGCGCTCAGGCTGATGGATATATTATTTGTTTGTGGACTACCCTCAGTGAATATCAGATTGGGTAGCTCAGACGATTGATATTTTTAATTTCTGGACTACCCTCAGATAATTAATATTTTAGACTACCCTCGAACCATTTTCTCTAGACTCATCTCATGCACTCCTCCTATAGTCCTAGGGTGTTCTAAGTGCATATGGAATGCATGTATGCGATCCCGTCTGATGCAATCACGTACAGATGTAAACATGCACATATCCATAATATCGATCACCGCAATCATGTCATGTAATTAATCAATTCATACATCAAAATTAGCTCACTTGGGCGCAAACTTGGGTGAAACTACGAAATTCAAACTTTGAATCCCTCAGTCAGCATTTCTGCCTCTTGGTAATATATTCTAGCGATAAACAAAGTTTAGTTAAAATGTTATCAATTAAATTGGTTGTTTTACAACAAATGCGACTCGACATTTCGAGCGCACTTACGACCACAGTCCATGACTTGATCTTTGCCAGACACAGCGGTTAGTGGAAGAAGATCATGGGCTGTATTAGTTCATGATGCCAGGCCAATTGGTCTGAGAGTTTTAGGCGGAATTGGCCCCTGGCCTCGTTCAGCTCAAACATTTCAAAGTATTTAAAAGAGAATAAACCCAGAAGTAGGGGCTCCCGCACATCTTGGGTTGAAAACTCCACTAAATGCGGTACCCTTTGAAGCCCTCTCCGCGTAGAGCAATTCTCTTTCTTGTCACGAAGACCGCCGACGGTCGGATTTGCCGAAAATCTAGAGAAAAGTCAAAGACTCTCTCTCTATAAAAATCTCCCAAACGAAAACCTGCTATGTAAATTCAGTATCTCACGTTTTTGGCTTTGGTTTTAAAGGAAGAAGGCCACTATTGGCTATTTTGGCATATTATCATTTAAATCTTTTTCAAAATAACAATTATGTCCCTCATTTCCCAGATTTGATATTCGGCACTATCTCGATCGTCCATTTTCATCATTTCTCTACTCATACCACTTTTGGCACATGAGTACGTGTTATATGTGACGTTCGTCGAATCGAAAATTGTTTTACGACACCCAAATGCGATGTCTCGTAAAAAGTGTCAACTCCGTTGTCTCGGAATTCTACGAAATTTTACGTGCTAGCTAGATTTCGTGAGACGATTCCAACTGTGCAATCCGTTTCGTCATCGAGATCTGAATAATTTAGTTTAACGAAATACAATTTTATGTCCCGAGTACGATTTTGCCCTTTTTCCAAAAATTGGAATTTCACAAGGTCTTCTGATAAATGTCTTCACTCGTCAAATAGGATATTGACATGGGTGACTAATATAATATGAATACTTAGTCAGATTTCATGATAATACATGATGAATTTTCACACCTAATGAACATGATATGTATCCATAATTGAAGTGCATGTAATTGAAGTCATAAATTAAAGTTTTTAAAGATGTTTTGGAATTAAGTTAAGCCTTGAAAATAGATTAATTAGGAGGATTTTTTTTTTTTTTGCGCCGAAAAATTGATAATACCTATCAAGTTGAGCAAAGACTTTAAAATGGGTCAAGCGCGAGTATTTATTTCGGTTATTTTTTCATATTTTGGAAGTTGATGATACCGATAAACCATGCATTCTATAAAAGTCATAAATGCATGTAAATTATGTGACAAGTTTTTAAATATGATTTGGAATTTAGAAAACACCTTTTTTTTGAAAAAAAAAAATTGAGGAAAGATTTAAAATGGGTCAAGTGGGACAAATTATTTTGTTTTTCTATTAAGAAGATGACAATACTTATCAAATTGAGCAAAGACTAATTTAAAGCAAGTCAAACATGAGTAATTACTTTAACATTTTTTGTTAACTCGCTTTTTGTGGCTATATTTGTTGTTAGTAAATTTTTGAAAGATATTTGAAGATAATATGTTTCTATTATATTGATAAGTTAAAATAAATAAAATTGATTTGAAATAAAAGAAATAAAAATAATATATGAGATTTAATTTATTTATTTTTTCTTAAATTTTATTTTCTTTTACTTTTACTTCATGTTTTCTTTCTCTTGCAATTTTCCCTCAAAATTTTGAGAATCAAAGATAGGCTAAATATATTTCTTCAAGTAATGGCATTGGTTCTAAGAACTGACAAGACATCAAAATGAGCATGGCAGAAAGAGGCTTAAGAGATTTTCCTCTTTTGATTTTCATGATTTGGCCTTGTTGAACACAATTATCTCCCCATAAATTATGATTATCAATGCATGACCTGGAATGTTTTATTAGTGAAGCTTGTGAACAATAATTTTGGTGCTTCATAATCTTTTTTAATATTCCTCTTGATTTGCAAGATAGATCTCAACATGTGTTTATTGTAGGTTCCCTTAACTATTGCAATTATCCCTTTATTATCTAGATTTTATTCCATAAATATCATAATAGAATATTTGCCTCCCATAGAAAACTTACCAAACGTGATCCAATCTTCGAGATTTGATTTACTCAATATTATCTTTTAGTCTTCCTTATTTGTCCCATAGAATATTGCTTAATGATTTACAGAATATTTACTTCAAAATCGGATTTGATTGAATATGAAAAGTTTTGTCACACAATTTGATGCACAAACTTGTAAGACAACAATTGCAGCATCCCTTGTTACACCCTCTTATAGCCCTGGTTAAACGAGTGAAACAAGTAGCACAATTTTACCTAAGATCATACCAACATATTTTTCCTAACACATAGCAATTTTTTTCTTTCTTTTTATATTTTCGAGAAGCAAACATAAGATCAGATCGTTGACTTGCTGCTAGGCAATAACTTTAAAAGGAGTCAAGCATAGGTAGTTATTTTGGTTGGTTTTGTACTAGAAGGTTGTTGAGTTGATAATAAATTTAAATTTAATATTTGATAGCAATTAGACAGATTTGGCCCATGCACTAAACATATGTCGGATGCCCAAGAATGACATGACTTTATCTTTTCTTCCAAATTTCTTTGAGATCAGTATATATATATATATATATATATACAACATATGTACAAGTAGTGTTTGTTAAATGGACTTCTTGTGTCAACATTGAGCCCTCACTTAAAAAGAATTGTAATCCTTAATTTTAAACATGTTCTATTGAAGAGCATGGAGCAAAGAGAGAGTGAAAAAGATTTTTTAATTATTTACTATGTAATTTCAATAGTCTATTTTAATTAAAAAATAAAAGTATTTTAAATTATTTTCTATCATATTAAGTTATTTAATTTTATAAAAATAGGACTATTTTTGATAAAAGAAAATAAAGTATGAAGTTGACATTACATATTTTCCAATTCCATTAATTGTAGTGGAATGAGGAGTTAGATGTAAACACCAAACAATGGGAATGCCGAATGTATCACACTTAGGATTTATAAATAAGTGTTTCATTTCTCCTCATGTACACCTGTAATAGCTTCATCTCTACCATTTCGATAATGGCTTGGCATCAATATCCTCATCCTACTCCTTACTCTCTCGACTCATCACCACTCCTTGCTTTTTCATATTTCTTCTTTTCCTTTGTCTTCAATATCATCCTTCCATCATTCGACTCATCCCGCTATTTTGATAAAAAGAAAATAAAAAAAGTATAAAGTTGACATTACATATTTTCAATTCCATTAATTGTAGTGGAATGAGGAGTTAGATGTAAACACCAAACAATGGGAATGAGATGTATCACACTTAAGTTTATAAATAGTGTTTCATTTTCTCCTCATGTACACCCTGTAATATAGCTTCATCTCTGCCAGCTCAATAATGGCCCATCAATATCCTTCATCCCTACTCCTTACTCGACTCATCACCACTCCTTGCTTTTCATATTTCTTCTTTTCCCTTTGTCTTCAATATCATCCTTCCATATCATTTCACCTCCGCCTACGCACTACCATTACTATTTCCATGAGTTGAACAAGATCAAGAAGCACTCGCTCTTCTAACATGGAAGGTAAGCCTTGATAATCAAACCCAAGTTTTACTATCATCTTGGTTTGGACACAATTCCTGCCATCATTGGTTCGGAGTGGCTTGTCATAGGTCAGGAAGTGTCTCCGATTTAAACCTTCAGAGTTGTGGTTTGAGAGGTACACTCCAAAATCTCAAATTTTCATCTCTCCCCAACCTCCGCGCCACTTAATTTGTCTAACAACTCCCTCCATGGAACCATTCCAACCAATATTGGTAATATTTCAAAACTAATCACAATTCTTGATCTTGGTTCTAATCATTTCACTGGTGTAATACCTGAACAACTTGGGTTTTTAACATCACTTAGGGTTTTATCTTTGGCTTCTAATAATTTTAGAGGGTCAATTCTTCCTTTTATAGAAATTTGAGAAAAACTTAACTATTTTACATCTTTATGATAATGAGCTTTCTGGTTCATTCCTCAAGAAATTGGATTACATTTAAGATCTCTTGCACGATCTTAGATTGTCATTGCTTGATCTCGGTGGTCTAATCCCTCTTTCCATAGGTAACTTGAGGAATTTAACCACATTGTTCCTTGGTGTAAACAAACTATCTGGTTCCATTCCTCAAGAAATTGGATTGTTAAGATCTCTTAATGATCTTGAATTGTCAAATAACAATCTGCTGGTACAATCCCTCTTCCATAGAGTAGCAGGAATTTAACCACATTGTATCTTGATACGAACAAGCTATCTGGTTCCATTCCTCGAGGAGTGGATTGTTAAGATCTCTTAATGATCTTGAATTGTCAACTAACAATCTCCTTTGGTCAATCCCTCATTCCATAGGTAACTTGAGGAATTTAACCACATTGTATCTTGTCTACGAACAAACTATCTGGTTCATTCCTCGAAATTTGGATTATTTAAGATCTCTTAATGATCTTAGTTGTCAATTAACAATCTCCTTTGGTCCGATCCCTCCTTTGTGAGTAGCAGGGAATTTAACCACATTATCTTGATACGAACAAACTATCTGGTTCCATTCACTCAAGAAATTGGATTGTTAAGATCTGTAGTCTTGATTGTGTTTAACAATCTCAATGGTTCAATACCAGCTTCCATAGGAAACTTGTCCAGCTTAACCTCTTTGGGCCTTAATCACAACAAATTCAGTGGTGCCCTTCCTTTGGAAATGAATAATATCACTCATTTGGAATATTTGCAATTATACGAAAATAACTTCATTGGCCAACTACCAGACGAGATTTGCCTTGGTAGAGCACTTGTAAATTTTACCGCCTTTGGGAACCATTTCATGGGTCCTAGCCGAAACCAACTCACCGGAGACATAGCCGAAAGTTTTGGTGTATACCAAAACCTGAATTATATCGATCTAAGCAGTAACCATTTTTATGGCGAGCTCTCTGAGAAATGGGGACAGTGCCACAACCTAACACACTTGAACATCTCCAACAACAATATTTCTGGTGCCATACCACCTCAACTTCGGAAAGCCACTCAATTACAACGACTTGATCTTTCCTCAAACCATTTGAGCGGGAAGATCCCAAAAGAATTGGGTATGTTGCCCTTATTGTTCGATTTGTTGCTGACTAACAACGATCTTTCAGGAAGCATTCCTTTGAAATTGGGAAAATTAGCTGATCTTCAAACCCTTGACCTGGCATCAAACAACTTAAGCGGTCAAATTCCCAAACAAATAGGGAACTTGTGGAAATTATCGTCCTTGAACTTGAGTGGGAATCGATTTGTGGATAGCATTCCGACAGGGGTGAAGGTTAGCCGTCTTTGGAGTCTTGATCTTAGATCAAAATATGTTGGCGGGAGAGATTCCACCGCTGTAGAGGATTCACGGTACACACGCGGGAGCGTTGAATACTCCCATGCCGGCTTTACGGCACCATCACACTTTTGATGATCTGATTAATGACATGCTGGCGATATATCCTACAACCCGGTTGGAAGGTCCTCTCCCAACGCCAAGCCGCTCGCTCCATTTGAGGCATTTAGAAATAATAAAGGTCTACGTGGTAATAATCCTCTCATCGAGCCATGGTCAGAAGAAGGCCACGAGTTTTACGTGTGATCCTTACTCTCCTCATTGTGAGCACTCTATTGTTCTTATCCGCTTTTATTATTGGCATTTATTTTCTTGTCCAAAAATTGAGGAAGAAAACAACCAAGTCTACACTTGAAGTCGCCGATGTCAAAGATCTATTCACAATATTGGGACATGATGGGGAATTGTTGTATGAGCACATCATACAGGGAACTGACAATTTCGGGTTCCAAGCGGTGTATTAGCCTTTGGAGGATATGGCCTTGTTTACAAGTAGAGGTTGCCAAATGGCCGAGTTGTTCTTTGTGAAAAGCTTCACTGCTCATCAGATCAAGATGGTCGAGATATGGCTGATTTGAAGGCTTCAGCGAGATTCATGCTCCCAACACGGATAAGGCATGTAATATTGTCAAGCTTTATGGCTTCAGTTCATTTGCTAAGAACTCATTTTTTGATTTATGAGTTTATGGAAAAGGGGAGCTTGAGAAACATTCTAAGCAACGATGAAGAAGCGAAAAACTTGATTGGATTGTGAGGCTAAATATTGTGAAAGGGGTGGCTAAAGCTTTATCTTATATGCACCATGATTGCTCACCTCCAGTAATTCATCGAGACATAACCAGCAACAATGTTCTGTTAGATTGAGAATATGAAGCCCATGTCTACGACTTGATACAGCTAGGCTTATAAAGCCGGACTCATCTAATTGGACTACATTTGCTGGAACTTTTGGTTATCTTGCTCAGTACCATTTTCTTAATTAGTCGCGTTAGTTATCTTGTTATAATTTCTTAGCGAGTGAGCATGATGTAATCTTCTTAATTTGCGAACTTGCTTACGATGAAGGTGGATAATGAAGCGGATGTTTATAGCTTGGGGTTGTAACAATGGAAGTGAAGGTATGGGAAGGCATCCTGCTGAACTCATCTCATCACTGTTATCATCAGCATCCTCCTCATCCTCATCCTCATTACCAATGACTGCTGACCATTGGCTGTTGAATGATGTTATGGACAAGCGCCCCTCACCTCCTTTGGATGAAGTGGGTGAGCTGAAAGTAGTGGTTGCAGTGAAGATAGCATTAGCATGTATGTCAATCGATCTCGTGACTATGCAGCCAGTTGTGAGCACTCTCAATCTGAGGGCCACCCTTTATCGAAACCGTTTTCCATGATTACATTGGGTGGTGCTTGGTCTGGACCAAAACACACAGCGGTCCTCACTTCTCCATGTGTATTTTTATCATCCAGAATCATTGATTTTATTAAGACGAAAATCTCTTTTTCTCTGTCTCTCACTTTATAATTGACCCATAAATTGGTTGTGATGCGGCCTACGACTATGTCTCTACTTCTGAGGCTTGATCATCTTCGATCTGCTCTGTTTTTGGAGAGATCGGATACCTCTAGGTGCTGGAAATGAAATTAGGTCGTTCTGTGTCTACATGTCTATAAAGGGAAAACCATCTTTGGTATACCATAATCATTGTTCTTTTATTTTGATTGCTAGTTTTTTTCCTTCCATTTTTTCAACATTAGGTTTTTAATTTGTTTGTTTTTACTTGTTTTGGTCATGTTCTATGGTGATGGTTGTGTGGAATTCATCCGACATACTCGGGCATGGCTGCTTGCCATTCTTTGAAGAGATTGATCCTTGACCATTGATGTCCTTTTGGTGGCCACAGTATGTTCTTTTCCTTGTTGAATATTGTAATGTTATTTGTTTTATAACTTAATGTCTATTTGAATTGAGAAATGAAGTTTAGACAATATCATTATTGTTTTTTATATTGTAATCCTAGGTATGGTCATTTCTGCAAAATTTTTTTTTTTAAACAATGGAATGAATTGTTCTTGAATGGTCTGCGAGAAAAATGACCAAAAACAATATTGCTAAAGCATATAAAGATTTGACTAGAAGCGATTTGCGAGAACTTCATCTGTCTTCTCTTATCAATATCTGGTTCTTTTTTCCTTATTGGTCATGGGCCCGAAACTAGGCGCGGTCCTCACTTCTCGAGTGTATTTTTTGTTTTATCATCGGAATGATTGATTTTATTAAGGCGAAAATCTCTTTTCTTTGTCTCTCGGTTTGTATTTGACCCCATAAATTGGTTGTGATGCAGCCTACGACTATATCTCACGCCGAGGCTTGATCATCTTCGTCTGCTCTGTTTGAAGAGATCGGGTACCATTTGAGTGACACGAGTATGTTCTAGCCAGCAGTCCCATTTCATTCGTTATCTTGCATGTCTATCTTGTCAATGAACTTTTGTCAATCTTGAAATATTTTGGAACTTTCATCTTTAGTTTTCCTTTTTGGTTATCTACTCTACTTTCTCATATAAAATTGCCTCTTTTCTTTTAGATGTGCTCTCCACTTTCTTTGCCTTTATGTGTGTTGCATTTCTGTGTCTCGGCTTTCATGGATCATCTTTGCCCTTCCATATTTCTTGGAGAAGGTCGGCCATTTATTTAATTAAAATTTATCCGATTACTTTGCCTATAAATTAAGCTAAAATATTTTAATTTGTTCAGCTAGACCACACATTCCAAAGGGCCGAGTTTTTGACACTTGCAACGAGGCTATCTACAAGTTTGCTTTTGTGTCGATTATGTAGTGACAAAAGTTTCAGTTTTAAGATATGTTGTATGATGAACAAGGCGTGTAGCTCCATGGATAAAATTGAGGTGAGTTGCTTTTGTTTCTAGATGTATGTTTCATTCTCCCCTTTTTAGAGACTAGTAATAGTTTCCTCTAATTTCCTCTCATTGTACGAATGATTTTGAAGCTAATCTAAATGCATTCGTTTCCCTGATTGGTTGTAAGGGACTTAGATTTGGGTCTTTTAATCTTTTTATTTTCTGGTTCTAAATTTTTTGTCAATGTTATCTTTAAAGTTTCAATGAGTACCTTATTCCATGGAAAATTGGTTGGAGCGGTGACGATGTATCAGCATGTCGGTGTTTTGATTTCTCATCCTTCTCTTGTACTTCCTTTTTGAAGGCTGAAGTAGTCCATATCACAGATTAACCGTCTGTTTAGTTAGAATTTGCGATTTGCTCAATGTTCTATCTCAGGTCTCTTATTCGAAATTATCTTTGCGAAACATCCACTACCTCATTCTTAAACTTAAATCTTTCTACCGCTAGACATTCTTACGAATCATAGATTCTGCCGAGTGCAAATTACTGTTTTAGATCTTCATACGTAGATTTGTTCTTCACAGCCATGAGATTAATTGGGTTTGTCTTCAACATAGGGACATTTTGGCAAATAATACTAATATAGCAAGAATTAGTCTATTAAGATTTAATTGACTACTTAATATTGATCTTTTTGGTGTCCTTTCTGGCATTATATTTATTATTCTGACTATAGTTTCAAACATGTTACATAACACCAATCTAATAAAATATAAAACTTGCTCTGAAAAAAGGAAGCAATATGGTGTGTATTTCTCATATGCCAAAATATCGGTTACCCCTATAATCCTAATCACATTTACTTATTTGTTTTGGACATTCTGACAATTGACTTTAGATGTGTTACTTAATTTTATTATCTCATTTCATGTTCCTGTAACTATAATTAAATCCATCTTCTGCAGGTTATTGATTTCCATCGGACATTAGAGTAAATGGTATACGATTTTGGTGTTAAGCGGTTGGGCCGTCCTTGGAGGCTGCTATGTTTATAGGTGAAATATTCGGTGTTCAGTACTTTGCTGGAGACTATTCTCGCGAAGATTGTCATCTTTATTGCTCTTTGAGATCCCGCAGTTCTCCACGTATTTCAACTGCGAGAAGAAAATGGCAAAACCATTAGGAGGCTGGTTGAAAAGACCCTTGAAGTCGGTGAATCTGTCGGCGGTCTTACGGTAAAGCGTTCACTTGTGAGATAATGGCCTTGATCATGTCTTCTTGCGGCTATCCACAGAAAATATCTCGGAGGATTACCTTGCGCTGATGAATTGCTGGTGTATTGAAGCATAATTTGGAGCGAGATATTTGAGAGTGTGGAGTCATTGCCCGGATGAAGAATCTGGGGTCCGACTTTTAGTGTCCATGAGCGGTTGGCCAGTGATATGAGTCAGAAGCATATTTCATTGCACTTGGAGATCAGATCTATTAGCGACATGGTTTGACTATGTTATCACTGGCATCCTCCTCATCCTCATCCTCATTACCGATTCTACTGGCGACCATTGGTTGTTAAACTAGCGTTATGGACAAGCGCCCCTCACCTCTGTGGATGGAAGTGGGTGAAATTTGAGCGTAGTGATTCGCGATGAAGATAGCATTAGCATGCTTATGTGTCGATCCGAATCTCGGCCCGACTATGCAGCAGTTGTGAGCACTCGATACGAGGGGCCACCACTATGAAACCATTTTCCACTGATTACATTGGGTGAAGCGCTGGTCATGGAGCCAAAACTGGTGATGGTCCTCACTTCTCCATGTAATTTTTGTTTTATCATCGAATGATTGATTTTATTTAGACGAAAATCTTTTTTTCTTTGTCTCTCGATTTATAATTGGTGTGTTTGGTTGCCCGGAAGTGGGAAAAGGGCTTGGAATATTGATGGTTGCGTTGGACTGGCTTTATGGCATGTAGTGTTATAGCAATATAAGTACTCTAATTGGTTACCTGACGAGAAAAATGCATATTTGAAGTTTACTAGTGCATTTGCTTTAAATTGTGTTTGATTGCTGAGGAAGAGGAGACCAGTGGAAATCAGATAGTCAAGATGTAAGGTCATTTTTGCAGATTTATGTGCTTATGTTCGCATCGTTGAGGAATAGGACTGTTTGTTTAGCATTTTGGAGGGACTTATCTTTTTCTCATCAGCAATATATATGTGTGTATATATATATATATATATATATATATTAGCAAATTTCTCGGGAAATTTTCTTTATGTTTATGTTTGGTCGCTAAGAGTGGGGAAAAGGAGGAAGCTTGACATTTTGAATCTCAAGGACATTCGGGTACATGAGAAGGCATGCATAGTATTTCAAAAAGTACCTTTCTTCCTCTTGTGCAAAATATTTGTAGTATCTGGAAAAGTAACTACAAATGAAAGCATAAATGTGATGTGCTTAGTTTTTCCAAACGAAGCATTGTTAGTAGAGACCAATTTTTGGTAGGAGAATTCACTTTAAATTTGTTTTGGGTGGTTTGAAGTGAGGAAAGGGACAGGAATTGGAAATTTGAATTCTTGGGCATGTCTACCTAGTTATATACTAGTAGGCCCTTTAAGAGCATGGGATTGTTTGTATAGTATTTTGGAAGACTCTTCTTAGTCTTGAGTTAACGGCATAATAATTGGAGCAATTTTATGCAGGAAATAATTTGCAGGTTGACAAGGAGAATGAGTTGAATGATGATGATGATTCAGGAATATGAAGAAGGGCCCACAGAAATTATGCGGCAGGGAATGAGATAGTTGTCAAGAAGAAAGGGTCAGGATTTCAAAGAAAGATGCGAGATCAACATAGCACACGGGAGGTAGTCCTACATACATTCTATATGTATGGTTATTTGCCTAGATTACTTTATGGGGTGTGCTCCTCGTGGTTGTGGAAGAATTTGAATTCCTAAGCTCTAATGTTTTCTTCATAGGATACCCAAATAGACCCACATCAAATCCCTTCCTCCTCAGTCAGAAGCATTTTCTGATCGCGATGCATCGATAATTTCATCAAGGCACTTGCGGAGGTGTCGACAAACCGAACTTTGGGCCGAACGGGTTGACTTCTATTCATTCCTATTTTTCTATTGTTGGTTATTTCTTTTTTGTGGCTGATGGATCCTTGTACTTGAGGAGCTTGCACGGGTATTTATATTTTTTCACGAAGATTATTGGGTGCAATTAAGCAGTTATGTGTGGCATGAGGATAAAACTCAGCATCCTTTGTACTTTAGCTGGAGTTTGTTGGTATGGGCAAAAAGTCACAGACTTCATTATTTACGATAATCGCTCTTTTAATACGGAACATGTACAGTGGACCAGGCCTTGCAGGAGGCAGATGAAGGACTTAGAGAATACGTAAACAATGCCTTCAAATGCCTTCAGCGCACTCCGTATCCCGTGATTTTACTCCGCAAAGATTCTTTTCACTCCGTCTTCGAATTCCGCAACATTTTAATAGAACTCGTTGTTGTTGCCTGATTAAAAGGAAGCAACTCATAGCAATACCATGATGCGCTTGAATCTTAGTGGCCGAAACCTCCCATATGGAGGCCGTGCTCCACAAATTGGACTTATATAATATGTGCTCGATTTACTAGCCTCACTTTGGTTTGTATAATATGTGTTATGACTATATGGCAATGTTTTGAATTAATGATATACTACCACGCCGCACTATTATATGTTTCCATGTAGTCCAAATGTGCTTAAGACCTGCTCCCGCTCAAGTGTCTCAGCCCCGTCAACTTGCCCCATTCCAAAGTATGCTCCCAATCTCTGCAAAGTTCCAATGCTAGCTCCCAGTTTTCCTTTTTCTAAAAAAAATATCTTTTATACACGATTGTTTATCGCCCTGGCCAGGTCTTGAACCTGGAACCTCCCAAAACTCAACCCAATCCTTTCTAGCTCAAGTCAAGCCTCAAGGAAAAGCTAATGCTATCTCCAGTTTCTATTTGCATCCATGATTTGAACACTTAGTTTTGCGGTATTTTCACAAACCGCTTATCGTGAAAGGTTCATATCAGAGGTAAAATAAGCTTATTACTTCTAGTGGTTTCTGATTCTCGGTTTTACATGTTTATGGAGCTTAACCTTTGTAATTAATAATGTCAAATTTTATTTCGACATGTCTTCATTGCTTATCGGGAACTTGTACATTCTCAGAAACCTTAGTGGCTTTGATTTCATATCATGTTTTTTTTAAATAGTTGATTTCAAATTATGTATACTTGTCGTAAGTGTTTTTTCAGACAAGCGGTTGGCCGAAATGCTTATTGTCAGGTTTTTGACTCAATTAAAATCGTAAATTCATCTCAAGACTAACATTATCTTCATTGTTTTTTTTTGGAATCCCCGTGAATGTGGTCCATGAACAAAGGATCCAAACAAAGGGGACCCTAAATGCTAATCGTCACAAACTCCGGGTCAGGTGCACAAAGGCGATACCTAGAACCCAAGTCGCGCACACTACGTGCACGCTCCTGTGTCAAGACGTGTCGCTACTGCAAATAGCCCTCACGGCCAGCTCTATCGTGGACTCCAAAGCCCAGTCGTGACACCAAATTCAAACGCAACAAACCCTAGGCCAGGTCGACTCAAATTCAGACGCGACCTCAAGCAGTTAATCCAGTTCACCTGCAAACTGTCGCGACTTCGCTTCCGCCTAACTGAACAAATCAGGGTCGCGACCCCAAAATGGGGGTCAAGGACCACTTCACAGGCCAGTCGCGACCTTAAATCCAGGCCCGCGACCTCAATGGCCAAAGGTCCCTCCGCGACTCGCGCTTCCGCCCCAATCAACAAACTAGGTCGCGATCTCAAACTGGGTCATGACCCCAGCCAATGTGCTGGGGTCGCGACCAAAATCCGGTCGCGACCTCAATGGCTGTCCTCACACGCCAAAGCAGGTCGCCAACCCAGCCAGGTCGCGACGCCAACTTCTGGTTGCGACCTCAAGCCCAATCCATAAACCAAGTCGCGCGACCTCAAATCACCCTAACCTACAATGATCCTTTTCCTAGTCGCAACCCGCACAGTCTTACCAATCCCACTGTGTCAGCGATGCAAAATTCAGTTATGCACCTGTCACCCCCTTAAGGCTTCCAACCCCGTCGCGACCTCAAATCCAGGTCGCGACCCAGGGTCGCCCTGCAGCTCAAATCCCTCGTCGCAACCTCCTCAAGACTAAACCAAATGTAACCTCAAAGCTAAGTCGCCACCCCAACCGCCCACCATGTCATGACTTGAAATTCGTCACCACGGCGACTATTTAGTCCCAACCTCAAATTAGGTTGCGCCAGCCACCCGTCGTGGTGTGCTACCGGCACCGCCGCAGCGCAGACCGCCGCGCATGGGTCGCTCTCCGCCTCGCGCGACCAGCGCCTCATCGGGTCATGACCCCAAATCTGGGTCGCGACCCGGTGCTACTTTTTTTTTTTTTTCAAAATCCTCTAGTAGCCTTCCTGCCACCTCTAAGGTGTAGTAGCCTAAACAATTGCAAATTTTACAACTCAAAATTTTAAGAGTTTAATTTTAGCCCTTTTTCTTGTGCAAAAATCGGAATAATCTTCCGTAATTCCATTAAAACACACTGCTCATGTTCAAAATCGAAACGATTGTCTAGAAAAAATTATTATTATTATTATTATTTTTCATTTTTGGACCGTTTCGCCCATAATTCCTTGAACCTTAGGGGTTTTATTTTCTCGACCCTAGTGTTCGACATTTTCCCTATATGTTATTTACCAAGCATACAATTTCACACAATTCAAACACACATCACAATTAATTCATCAAATGCACAATGGATGTATTGATCTAACCCTGCTTTCCATCGAGCCCTAGGTATTCGTGATACCCATGTTATGATACCAAGCCGTGACGCCCCAAATCCGGTGTCCCGCTGACCACCGGCCAACCCACGTGAATCAAGGCCTCACATCATATGACCTCAGACGAGCAAATGGCCACTAGTGGCCCATTATCCATACTCATCAAAATATATATTTTATACCTAAAAGAATTTAATTGAAAATTGTTTTGATTACAATTTATCCAAAACTGGGTCTCTTGCCCAGAATTTTACAAAAATATAAGATAAGGCCATACTAAGCGATTTCTTCGCCTCTAAGGCCTTGGATGCGTCCCATCCCTGTGTGTGTCTTCAGACCGAAAATAGTTTCCCTCAACAATGGTGAGCAATGCTCGTGAGTGAAATTTTCCTACTTGTTACTTCCCACCTAAGTGCTCAAGTGTAATGGCACTCAACATTCAAGTAAAACTTACAACACATGCTAATATATCAATCGTGCATATACAACAAAATTCACTTTTACTAACCACATGTTATTTATTCATAACAATAACATAAAATTAGCTCACATGAGCTAATATACAATCCGGCAATTCATCTTGGAACTGCCCACAAAATCACAATCAGCATGTTATTCACTCATGGCAATAATGCAACATCACACAAGCCACACAAACAGTCCGTGGACTGTCCAAAAACCACTCTAGGGATTTCTTCACTCGGTCCAAATCTTTTGGAACCGAAAACACGGCCATCCAGGCCTTAACAAATCTTCATCCATTAAAATGGCCCTTAGCCAAAGAATAAAACAAGTAGGAGAAGACCCCTACCTCCCGGTTGTCGAACTCCACAATAACCGGTGTGTCCACGAAAGTAGCTCTTGCAACGTAGACCAATTTCTCCTTTCTCCGACGAACTGACACCGAACGCCGGAAATCTAGGAGAAGGTAGACACTCTCTTTCTAAAAACCTTCTCTTTTCTTTTTCCCTCCCTTTTTCCTTCTCCCAAATCCGTTTGGGAGAGCTTGGGTCAAGAGGACTTGTCCTCTCATGCCACATGTCAAGCTATAATTGGTTGACTTGGATTTCCTTATCCACTTATCCCTCTACTTTGGGATTTTCCTCCAATGGCATCATGCCATGTGTTCACCCATGGCCCACACTTGAGCTCATGTTTGAAGAATCCTAGCATGACACTTAGACACCTCTTGAGCCACTAAATGTGCCAAGTGTCGCACTACCTCCGCTGTTCGAAAACGTAAATTCGACCGTCTCAATTCGACGAAATTTGACGTGGTTGTTAGATTTCGCGAGATCGATTCTAACCCGGAAGTCCGCTTCGGCTATCCGAGATCTAGAAAATTCAGATATCTTAACCGAAATTAACAGCTTTATCATTCCATAGGGAAATCTTAGACTTTTCTGGTCGCCAATTACCATGCACTCCACACCCGACTTGACGCGATGTGACCGCATATGAATACATGACAGCTAATGCATTTTCCCTTTCTTCATGTTACATGTATATGAGTGCTACATGAAACATTTACATACCATGGATAATTGCACTTACATCAATGCAATCCATGTTAATACATCAAATACATATACTAACATGATACTTTCACACAAAGATAATATTCATGTAAGCAATAACACACAACAAGGTCACACCGACCTTCCATCGTGGGAAGGGTACCTCATCCCTTCACAAATATGAACCAAGCCTTGGTTCCAAACATCCACACATCATGAAACACAACACAAAAACTTGGAACTTGCTCTAGCGTTCAAACCCCAACTCTCAACAATCTTGGACTGTGTGAAACCGGTCATAGAAATCCTCTACCATTAAGTCCCAAGTTTTGGAACTAAATAACATGGCCTCCCATAGACAGCCCATACCATTATAAGGCCTTTAGGTTTAAAATAAACCGAGTAGGAAAATTCCCTACCTTATGGAGTTTGGTCAAAACTCCAAGTTTTGGTGTCCATTAGATCGCGCTATGCAAATTAACTTTAGTCTTCTGGATCATTGTAAACTCGACCATCAAAAAGCTTCTGAAATCCTCAATTTCTTTTCTCCTTTCTCCTCTTTCCCATGAACTCCGCTTTTGTTTGTTCCTCCTTCTTTCCTTTTTCTTTGCTTTTCTTTTCTTCCCCTCTTGGATTTGCATTTGACCGGATTTGGTCAAGGGAGTGAAACTTCCTCCCCCTTTCCCTCATACCACTCTTATGTGGTCCATGTTTTTCCTCCCTTGCTTTCCTTATTTCTTTATTTCCTTTATTGCATCATCTTCATTTAAGTGCACATTTAAGTGCACCACATGGATCTTGCCATGTGTCACTCTCTTGAGGTGCCATGTGGCATCCCCTAAACCATGCCATGTGTCATCCGACATTTTATGCCTCGAAAAACGTGAAATTCCGACTGTCTCGGTATCCAACGAAATTCGACGTGGTAGCTAGATTTCCTCACAGACGATTTCAACCCGAGAATTCAAGCCACATCCGACATTCAGAAAAATTTCCGATTTTCTAATCGAAATTACTATTTTACCCTTTCTTTAAAAATTTGAATTTTCCAGGTTTCACAGCCTTTCCTCAAGATTGTTTTCTTCGAACGGGTTTATGTTAATTCTATACTTATCTCTCAGTAAAGGTTTTTACCGCGGGTGATAGCACCATACGCTCTTAATGATCATTTCATTCAAAGATTCGTGATGTCTTCGCTCATAATGAACTTTTGTCAATCTTCAAACTTTTGTAACTTTCATCTTCGCCTCGTTATCTACTCTACTTTCATGTAAAATCAGCTCGTTTCTTGGGGATGTGCTCTCCACTTTACTCAGATTGTAATGTGTTGCATTTCATGTACCTTCTCGATCAAGGCCGCATCCCTTCCATTTCTCGTGAGAAGGTCGCATTTATTTAATTAAAATTTATGCTTATTACTTGCCTATAAATTTAGCTAAAATATTTTAATGGTTCATTAGACCACATCTAAAGGGCGTAGTTTTTATGACACATGCAACAAAGGCTATCTACAAGTTGCTTTGTCCGAGTATGTGGAAAGTGAGAAAATGTTTCGGGCCAAGATATGCTATATGATGAACAAGACATTCTTCGCCTCCATGGATAAAATCGAGGTGAGCCGATTTTTGTTTCAGATGTATGCTCTATTCTCCCCTCGGGAGACTAGCACGCTTCCCTCTAATTTCCTTTCATTGTCCGAATCCACTTTAAGCCAATCTAAATGCAGACCGCTTCCCGATCGTCGTAAGGGACTTAGATCGGGGTTTTTAATCTTTTTATTTTCCGTCTCAAATTTCGTTAATGTTATCTTTAAAGTTTCCAATGAGTACTTTATTCCATGGAAAATCGAGTCGAACAAATGAACGCATCATCAGACGAAATGCTTTGATTTCTAATCCTCGTATTTCCTTTTCAAGTGCCCCGAATGGTCCATGTATCACGTGATTAGCTTAGATCCATTTGATTTAAATTTGCGCTTGCTCTAATGCTCTATCTTCAGTTTCTTATTTGAAATTAATATCAGTAAACATCTACTACCTCATTCTGCTTATATCTTTCTAAAGATGACATTCTTAATAATTTAATCATGATTCACCTGAGGCTAGCAAGTATTACCGTTTAAATCTTCATCCTGTGGGAATGAGATGCGAGGCTCAAATGTAAGCTTATCACCCAATGGTCGACCTCCTCAACACCAAAATTATTTCCCCAAAGACCATACGGCTGAGATGTATTTCAACTCGAGAAATGGAAAATACCATTGAGGTCATCGAAAAGACCCCAAGTTTCTGGAAACCGCTGCAAGGCTTACCAAGAAAGAAAGCCGCTCACTTATCGATAATGGCACTCGATGATATCCATGTCTTCTCGCTACTATCCACAACAAATATCTCCTGTAGGATTACTATCGCTACACCGGGTGCTCGTGTATTGAAGCATAAGTCGGGCTATATTTGAGAGTGTGGAGTCAACGCTGTACGAAGAATCAGAGGTCGAGCTGCGTCCATGAACTACCGACATGAAGTACGAGTCGAGAAGCATATTTCATCGCGACCGAGATCAGATCCTATTAGCGACATGGTTTCGACCGCCAGGGCTCGTTTTAAAATCGGCCATGAGATCCCCAAGGTAGCGCTTGAATCAAGAGGCTACAAAACCAAGAAGAAAACAATTACAGCGGTAGTGCTGCTATCCATGCACTTCGCTTTCTCCGGTTTTCGAGAATCGGGAACCGTGATAAGTGTAGATGGAAATGTGGCGCATCTCGATAAACAAAGTGGGAATGTCAGATTTAAAACGAAAGCCTTAAGGAAAGGGTGAGAGAGATTCCACGTGATCCAAAATGCCGTAGCATCCCATCCGTGTCTTAGCTCCTTCCCCTCAGTTTTCTATATTTCCGACTTCTTCCCGATTAATTCTGAATTTCGAGGTCAAGTCCTATATCAATCAATATTTGGCCAAGTAATTACTTGCTTAGTTTAGAAAATATTCAACATTGATTTCTTTTCAGACTTATATGTGGTAACACTCCAAGAGATTTTCCTCTTCGATTTTCGCTGGGCCGAGCTTCACAAATGCATTATATTGTCAACAGTTATCTCCCCGGAAATTATGATTATCAATGCATAACCCGAATGTTTTATTAAAGGAAGCATGTGAACAATATTGCCGCCTCCGGGTCAGGTTTTATCGTTTCGATGCTAATGCTAGATTTGGCGATGAGCAGCCTTTAAGATGAGATTGAGCTCTTATTAATTTTCCAACCTAATTTTTGTTAATAATTTCTGGAGCTGTGGAGCATGGAAACCTTAGGCTACTGGATAAACGTGACCACCCATAGATACCAAACCAATTGGCCATGCTCGCCTCTATCTAGTGGTTTATGTTTGTTTTTTCTTTTCTATGGCAAATTTGGCATTTGTTACTTCTATTCAAGATTGTAATAAAAAAAAATAATTGTTAGTTTCTTTTCTGTAAGAAAGTAGTAATTCTAAAGTATATTGTAAAGTTGATTAATTTAAGAAAAGGACAACTATATTAATTGTCATATATTATTTGTGATGGTTGTGCGTTCTGTCGAGATAATTATGCTTGGTATTGAATGATGATGGGTTACATAACTTTCATTTACTCAGCATTCCCATTTTTATGTTCAAGTTTAGAGCGAGATGATTTAGAATTATGTGTAGGAGATATTGTTATCTTTTGGTGGATCAATTCTGATGGATAGGTTGATTCATCATAAGTGTCTTAATTTAAATATTTATATATAATAACATAATTTAAGGGGCCCTTGAGCAGCCTCGATTAATAATGGGAAAGGGTGAGCAGGGTGTCGGGTACTTGTAAGAATAGAGTGATCGAGATGTCAAGCTCGAGTCCTTGTAAGAATAGAATAGTACAACGTTGTAATATAACATGGAAAAAAAATAGAAGGGAGGAAAAAGGAAAAAATTGTATAAAATAATGTATTTTTAGATTATTTTGATTTGTACTAATTGTCTTCTCTTGTTTCCTTAATTGTTTTAAAGAATGATTATATAGATGCTTGAAATAATTAAAACTAAGGAAATATTACATATGCTGGAATTTTATTTTAACATATTTTTAAGAATAAAGGAGATAAGGTGCACAAATGCTCATTTTGATTTTGCATATTAACTTTTTAGTTCCAAATACTCATGATGTTTACTTTTGTAGTTCAACGTACCCTTCTTAGTTACTTAATTACATTGGTATTAAACTATAGCACCATAACCTATAGTTGATCTTGGTCATTATTGAATCACCCTGATCTGTACCATAAACTTCCATTGAAGAGTGATTACGTTCTTCCTAAAAAAAAAAAGAAAGAAAAGACCCTTACTTGGTGTGGCTTTAAAGGTAGCTTAGAATCCTTTCAGGCTGGCTTCGAGATAAAACTTTAGTCTAGAGTGCTTAAGTTGGTGACAATACTCATAGTATGAACATGTCTAGCGAGGATTTGGAAATAAGCCTTCTTACATGTCTTTGATGACCACCACCGTCTAAGATCTCCCTTAATCGCTCCTTGTTTGTGGTCGAGGATGCATGGGAGCAACATCAGAGTTTGCATCTTATTATCTTAGTTTATTTCATGAGATTAAATACATGCTTTCTTTGCAAATAGTCATGCAATGCTTAGTTTCTTGCTTCTTCCATGCTAAGAAAATATCTCGAAGTCCACTTTACCTTTTATCTCAAATTCTTCTCAGGAGTGTATCTTTAAACTGGAATTTCCTTAAAATTGTAAACTAACAATTATATCGTCTACATAAACCCGATGGGAATGTTCATTTTCATGAATGGTGTGCATTTGAAATATAGTGTGCGGTCTCCTTGGTTTCACGAGCCATATTTCTTTAATGACTTAGTAAATGGCTTAAACCAGGCCTAGGGACCATAAATGATTTTCTTTAGTTTGCACACACCCTCTTCTTGTTGGATTTCTTGAGTGAAATCCACATATACACTTCACCTCCTCTAACTTCCATGAAAAAGAATTTTAATATGAATAGGAATAAGTTCTAACAAAATTAGCTAGTAGAGATAAAGTTGTAATTAGATTCATCTTAGTCATTGGAGCAAATTGATAACCATTACTGAAAATTTGAGTTTTTCCTTGCTTCTAATCTCATCTTGCATCTCTCCCAGTAGAGGCTATTGGTTTTATATGGGATTCTGAAATTTGCATCCACGGGTTTCTTTCCACTAGGCAAATCGTCCCTTCCATCTTTCACTCTTATGGAAGTGCCACTCGCTCCACAAACACAATGTTTCATATTTAGGATTTCCTAGAGTTTCTTGTACATTTTAGGGCTGATTTTATTATTATTATTATTTTATGACAGAAGCAAATGTAAAGGCCAATCTCTGACGGTAGGAGACAAAGTAGGCTAGGGGATATTTAGTGCGAGCTCAACACGTTCCTATTAATGGGGCTTGTCCAAGTCTAGACTTATTAAGAATTTGATTGAGATGAAGGATTGAAAATAATACCTTTCTTTGGAGATGGGAATTGACAATTAGGAAAAAAGGTAGGATGATTAGGGGAAAATATAGTAAATTATATTCAAGAAAGGAAAGAAAAGATATGGATAAACTTTAATTGGAATTAATATTAGTTGGAACTAAATTAGAGTTAGTATGAGTTGGCATTAAAGTAGGATCACTATTTGGAGTCAAATTAGGATTAGCCGATTAGATTATAACATAATTAGAATTAGAATCATAAAAGATCATTGGAATCCTAATAAACTTCAAATTTCTTAGAAGCATAAATAAAAAGTTAATCGATATAAATCAAAAAAGCGAATTGATATTAATAGTACTAGTTTTTTTTTTTAATTATTGCATATGTTACACTCAATAGTAGGACTTGTAGAAGCAGCATAGGAGTTAGCATAAGCCCTAAAATTGTAAAATAAAAAATTTCCTATGTCCCGACAGCCAAGGGATTGAAACACATAACTAAGGATGCCCCATGAAATAAAGCTTTAACCATTACACTAAAGCTAATGCTTGTATTTTCAAATCATATAGCTATTAAATCTCGCTCAAATTTTTTTTTATAAAAATCAGTTTACAACCTGCATGTCTTGCATCCCAAGTGTCTTTTCATGTTTAAAAAGCGGCAATTTAAGGGAAATGGGAAGAAATAATTTGCAGATTAAAAGAGAGGGAAGAATAATCTAAGCCTTCCAAAGTGATCACGTCTAAGCTCCGCCACTATGTAGAAGGCCTTGGTAGACTAAGGTTTTTCGTCTCTTTTTGTTGTTTCTTTTTCTCTTTTTTTTCTTTTAATTTAATTTTTCTATATAAGCTTTATTCCTTGTTCCTCTCTTTTACATCATACAAATAGAATCCTAACTCACCTATTTGAGGTATAAGCAACCATCCTTTAGTTGTCCTTCATCATAAGTTCTCACATTCTCCCTTCTTCTTCTTGAGTATACCAAGGGAGTTTATAGAATTCAACAACTTCATTCATTTTGTTACCAACATCCATTCTGATTATAGGCTCAATTTTAGGGTCATTGATGAGATTATTTATAGTAGAGTAAATTGGACTAGGTTAGGATATCTGAATGATGTCAAATCTTAACTTTTGAATTCTCCCCTCAAAGAGTTGTCCAGACAAAAAATGGAAGGTTCTCAAGATTAACACCTACCGTGATATATTTTTTTCGGATTGGAGGGATAATCTCAAATGCTATGATTGGAGAATAATCCAAAGAACATCGCATAAGAGCTCTTAGATACAATTTGGACCTCTCTTTACTTTGTACATAAACATAAGCAACATACTCAAATATTTTTAGTAGAGAAGATCCAAAGGGAATCATAGCCTTTCAGCATATCGATTGGACTTTTTATATCTAGAATCTTTTAAGGCTACTCGATCAAATGTGTGGATTTGTTATAATCTGATGGTTCAAAATGGACTTTTTGGATGTTTTTTGTGAGCAATTAGAGCTCTTCCTGTTTCTAAAAGATGTTAATTCTTTCTTTTTAGCCACCCCATTTTGGTAAGATGCATTGTGCACAAAGAAAAATATATGTTGCCATTTCGAGAATATAAGTTAGTAAAATTGAATTGGAATACTCTTTTCCATTACTTGGCTACGAAAACTTGTATTTTGTTTGAAAATGAGTTGCAATCATTTTATGAAATTTTTTGGATGGGAGGAAGCTTCAGATTTTGTCTAGCAGTAAATCCATGTGGTGCGTGTGCAATCATGGATAAAACTCTAAATCATTTAAAACGAAGATAAGATAGAGATGTGGGGCCACGAACATCACTATGAATGTTATTTAAAGTAATTTATCGTATTGTAGTTTGGAGCAGTGAAAAAACCTACATACAGCACCCTATAGTTGTAATTCATATTTAGAAGTTGTAATGTAAGTTAGAAGCATTTATGAGTTTTAAGTGAAAGATTGTAATTAGATCAAGACTACCTCCAGTTAAATGGAATCCTCTAGTTGATTCGAGGCGATGAGTTTCAAATAATTATTCAATTTGATAATCGATGAGCATAAATCGGATGCAAGGCATGCATTTTATGCCACTCACTTATTTCAAGCGTGGCTAAGCCTAATAATAGTAGACTTTTGGATGCTTTATTTCATAGGCTTCCCTTTTACGTTTTATAGGAAAGCGAGTTGCAATGTCTAATGTGTTCTCGATATATCTTTTGTTGCTACCGAAGCTTACATTCATCATGTATCCCCTCTAAATGTATACTTTCTTTTCATGTCTTAGTTTTCTTCACGGTGGTGTTGAGCCTGATTAAAGGAAATTATATTCCAATACATTGTTTTGGCAGTTGTGTTCTGGTAACTCTTATAGTCTCGTGCGTGGTCAGAGGCAACCGTAGCATAATTTACACACTTTAAAGTTGGAAGTCTGCGCATATAATACAATAGCGAGCTAACAAAGATGGAGAAGCGGCAAAATGGCGCGATTTCAGGCTTAAAAGGTCACATTGGCATGAAGATGCTTTTGATAAAGCTAGACCGCATTTCATGGATAATCCTCCATCCCGAGTCTACTGGGCGATCCGCCGCTTTCAGCGTTACTGCGAAGATGATCGAAAAATTGACATGTGTAGAGTACAGAATACCAGTTATTTTGAAGATCAGTGCACTCATGGCCACCTGTTGGAGATGGAAAAACAAAAGGACTCTGATTCGATGGTTTCCTCTCTTGTACTAGGTATTCGGTCAATTGATTCGGGATATGTGAGGGATTCCCAAAGCTTGTTTAGGATCTTTGAGGCCACGAGGTTAGGACTAAACATGTGCAATCCTTGGTGAATTAGTGAGTTCTCGTATCCCCTAAATTAATTTCAATCGAGTTATGTTAGTTGACTTTATATACTAGTAAAATGGCTTTTCTATCACCCCCTTTGTACGGAGATCTTGTTTGTGGAAAGAGATTTGAAAATAGATAAAGGCATACATCTTTGCATGTGGAAGCTATAAGATCGGCGCAACCTTCGTTTACATAGAGGCCGGTGACTTTCTTGGATGCATATTACGGCCATCATACAAAAATACGGGTAAAAGCGAAGTGATAGATTCTACTTGGAATCTTGTCATCATCCTGCTAATTCTAAAATAATAAGTAGTTCTTTTGCCTCTTGAGACATTGGAGTACCACAAATTTAAACTAAATTAAAAAACATGAAATTTTATTATCTTTGATATTTATTTCAAAATGTTATCTATTTTGCAGTTTGAAGTCCCTAAAGAATAATTCAAGTATCTGTCCACTTGCTAATATAACTCATGTTAGCTTGATATGCATTGTGGGCTTCAATTTTTGGGTCAAATTGGCATCTTAACAAGATATTAGAGCTTTGGTTAAGTAGAAATCTCGTTTGTCTCCTCAAGTTTCTTGTTTGTTCATTCCCCTAATCATATATCTATGTTTGTTGATCACCTCTCTTCACATGAGTATCATTTTTGCATTTGAGATGAGTTTATAGCCTCGTATGCATCATGGGGTCATTATTTGTAATTCGTAGTGCAGACATCTTGTCTCTCCACGTATTGGAGTATGATCCTAGAATTTGGGAGTTATTAGCTTGGTGTGCTGTGGACAACTGAACATGATAAGCTTTGGATGAAATTTCACTATCACATTGTTTGAGTGAGTACCGCTAAAATCTTATCTACATGATAATATTGACCATGAACCTGATTTTAAAGGCGCACCTTGCGAGACTTTAATTTCCTTTTGAACACTTTTACTCTTGAAATTTCATTATATATATTAATATTCCCATATAATTTCTTTACCTTTTATATTGAATGTTTCTTTTAAATGTTAGGAATGTTAATTTTTTTTTTAATTCATTTAGATTTGAATAATATTTTATAAAAATAATGTGCATTTGAGGTCACATTTCACTTCCTCTTCTTATATATGGATACATAGCAGCGCCTAAGCCTGAAGGAGGCTTTGTGCTGGGTGTGCCACTCACCTTTAAAACTATGTGCATGAAGATTGGCCCAGGCTGGTTTTTCTTTTCCAAGTAAAGTTTTTGGGTTGCTATTTATTTACCATAATTTTGACATTTTGCACATGTAAATAATATTCCTTCTCTCTTTCTTCCTTGCTTCTTCTCTATTTTTCGTGATTATAATAATTGGGTGTATTCTTACACTCTCTGAAGTCAATAGATGCTTATTCAAAATTTCCTTTAAATCTTTTGTTTCTAATTCATGCTTTTAAAGAGGTTATTCTCTTCTATGTTTTCTAATTCTACATTCTATTTGTGTGAGCAGGTGTAGATAATTTAATTCCTATGGAGCTGGCCTTAAAAATTTGTAGCAAAATCAGTGCATATGAACATTTCTGTGTCTATATAGTGATACGTTGTGGCGGTGTTCGAAGTAGTCTTTGTAGTCACGAAATTCTTTTTGGCGGGTTAAACAAACATCCTTTTTCTCATGTATTGTAGTTATCTTACCTCCGGCGTTCGGATGTGGGTTGGATATTTTTCTAACTTGTAGCTCACCTGGCATTTTTCATTTCCATTTTGGTGGATCTGTCACCTATGCATTATTAGCTGATTTTACTTAGTCCGTAAGTTAGAAAGTTATGTCTAAGTGTAAAGGTCGATCCAGAAGCCTCAACTCCCAACAGGACAAGGAAAAACATCCTTTTATTTTATATATTTTTTTTATACAAACTTCTACATAATCTTAAAATTTGTTTACCCTCTGGAGTAAAATCTTCATCAAGAGGATTGAGAGATGTTTTGATACAGATGTTAGTTTTATAGACCAAGTTAGTCCTTGAACATTTAATTCATAAAAATATGCAATACGGGAATCTAAAATCGGAAAGATAAGGTAAAGTTTCATGGCTTAGGGAATGCATGAACAAATTTTCAAAAGTTTGCAAAGTGGTGAGGTTTAGACAAAATTGTTGGGTGGAATGGAGAGATTTAGGTAGGAAAATGTTAAAGAAAGAATGTAGCATCGAGATAAGATGGAAGTTAATAAAATTATTCACTATCTTGAAGAGGCTGCAAAAATAGAATTGAAGTAAAATTTGTGGCACAATGATTCTATGGTAGATAGGTCTGAAAGTGTTGTGACCCATTGTAGATTCCCAAATCGCTGAGATTCTTGCTTGATTTTGTGGGTTTATAACCACTTGGGCTCCCTCCCCCTTGACAGCTAGCTTTAAGGGTGAGGCTCTACTCAGAGTGGTTGTAACGAGTGGTATTAGGTGGTTCATTCCTTGGGGATGACCCCGTCGAAATTGTGGAGGGTGCTACCGGTAAGGGTCCACGAAGTCACTATAGTGTTGTGGGAGGTACATTACATGGGGGTCTGCGAAGTCACCAGCTACTTAGTGGACGTCGGGTTTGAAAAGGGATGGATTATTTATGACCCATTATGAGTCCATAGTTTGGTTACGGCAGCCTTATGGGTTTATAACCACTTGGAACCCCTCCTTGATAAATAGCTTTTTAAGAGTGAGTTCTATTAGTGGTTGTGGCAAGAAGATCACGTAGGAAGATGAGTCTGAACCATTCAATTGCATTAGAAGTGCATCATAGAATTTTTAGTTTTAGGCTTGGGAGTTATTAGTGACATAAGGAGATAGGAAGTCAATCTGTGTGAATGAGAATATGGAAGGTTGTAGAACATGGGATTTTTCTTCTTTGTAGCGGTGTATAGGACTAATTTGTTTAGAACCACAATCATGAAGACAAAGATTGAAAAGCACTTTCGTAAACATAATATGCGAAGAAGGTCGAATATAAAGAAGCTCCACAAATTATCATGATGTTAAGCTTTACAAGTTATGTTATGGAACTTTGGTAGGTGATTTTCAGCAAACTTTAAGGCAGGTAATGTGGTATCAAAGTTTATTGCTTGGAGTGTTTCCCTAAGGAAATATACCGTGAAATATTTTCTTTGGATAAATTAAAAATTTGAAACGATAAGAAAGATTTCCATGTAGTGCTTATTGACATTGAGGGATGCATGCAAAGGAGTTTCTAAAGGAATTAATGCGAGTTGAAGAGTTGGAGCAATGCTTCTTGATCAAGTTACAGATAATGAGTCACGTAAGAAGTATGACAAATGTTGGAGGAGACAGGACAAATGAAATCCCAGCCTTGATCTCTTGCACTTTTGTATTGATCATCACGTAAGTTCTTTGGGTATATTCAAAGATGCATCACGAGGCTTGTAGTGTGCTGATTATATTGTTTTAATTGATGTTAAGCCAAAGTTAACTCCCTAAGTTATAACTTCTCAGATAGAATGCCTTCGGTGTTTGGGCTTAGTAAAGAGATGACTTTCATTGAAATTTTATGTGAGAAAATACATAAAGTGATAACTACATTTATCACGAATTAATTAATTATCCATAATAGTGAAGATCAAAGTTTCTCCATCTTGTTAGTACATAATGAATGAGACGAAGAAGCAAATTTACGATATTTTGTATCCACGAAAGCCTTTCATACTACATGGAGAAAATTTGATCGAGATGAGTATAACGGTTCTACCACGGTGCAATGATATTTGTTAAGAGAAACAACGTCATTTGAAAGAATAAGTTTATCTGGTAGATAGAACAAATTGGGAATAAGAAAGATGGAGGCTGTAAATGAGTTTATCATCAAGAGAATATAGGTGATCTAAGTTGGTTGACCACATTTAATAAGGTCGGTGAAGAAAAAACGGTCCAGAACGATTTCGACCTTATTCATGGTGTCACAACAACAAGATTAGTCAAGGACCTTGGTAGATTTGGCAACAAGCAACGCCCAGTGAGAATGATCAAACGCCTTCCTATCGTTTGAATTATAGGTGAAGGACTCTAATCCTCAGGTTTTGAACATCAAACGAAATATTCAAATATTGTTGTTTTATGATTTGGTATGATGAGGATGAATCTTTAACATATACGAGGATGAATCTTTAAGTATTCATTAAGGTGAGAATTTCTATTAGTTAAATCGAGAGTTGAATTAGGATTAATAATTTGAGTCAGAATTAGGCTTGTAGTTTGGAATCAAATTAAGATTTAGTAGTTAGAAACCAAATTAGAATTAAATTCATAATAGGTCATTGGGGTCTAATAGTATTTCTTAGAATGTGAGCATAAATAGACATGTAAAAAATTTAATGATTTAATAATATTTTGTTTCTTTGCAAATATTACCCAATTCTCAATGGCCGAGACTCAAATGATTTTCTTATCATTTTCTAAGTGATGAGACTCCACTAAGCGTTTGTGTGGGACTATATGGCTTTCTATCACTTCTCTTATATATTTTTCATTATTATCTCTAGCTCACCTATAACGATTTTAAGCCGAAACACTTATTTTGATCCTTAAAGCTATCAAATTTGGATGATGTAGGGACAAACAATGAGAGTATGATGTACCAAATTATTAGGCAGGCTATTAATAAAGCGGGGCCTTTAGCGTCGCATCACCCACGGGTTATTCTTACTTTCAGAAAGTGAAGGGTTCCATCTGAAAAGTCTCCTTCAAACATGCAATTCTTACGAGAACCGTGCATTGGTATGGCATTTTCCCTCGATGTTAAACTAAGTTAACTATTACATGTGTTATATCAAAAAAAAACATTTATCATGGATTTGGAATATCTAATTAGAGATACAGTTTTAGATTGTATATCATTGATTAAAAGTATAAGTATCATATTTCATACTTAATCATAAATTAAAGAAAAAAAAAGGATTCAGAAGCGAAGTACTTTGTGGTTCAACTGTAATTCTTGTTGCTTCTAGTAATTTGTTGTTCTATATAATCTTATTTTTTCCCTCTGCATATTTGTTTAGGCTGGGTTTGGTTTAAGGAAAAAAACAAAAAAAATATTAGGTCAATAATTATTTTATAGCTAACTAAGCTCACTTTAATTAATTAAATTCTTATACATAATGATTAAATGGTTGAAGTATAAATTATGATTAAATTTTCATCTTGTGATTTTCTCTAGTATTTTTCTTGGCATTAAAGCCAAAATCTTGAAAATTATTCTTTTCATTCTGATATAAATACTCATTAATATCATGTCTATCAACGAATTTTACATGACTATTCATAGATCCACCCACTTTATTTTCCATCTTGAGTTAGCCAGATCCATATTTTCATAGCTTTTGATATCTGATGAAAAAAAATTTGGTTTCGTACGGTGGTGCATTTATCATGTAGACATATCAACACAGGAATCATTTGTTTCATGTAATTGTAAATCCGAGGTTATATATGTTCTATTCTTAATTGCCTTAAAGTACGTTTTTCCTTTTTCTTCTTCATTAGGGGATTGGCTCAATCATTTAATTATGATGTGTAATAATCCTTATAAGAGGATGATAGTTGATAATGAATAATAATGCAGTGGATGTGATATTAACCCCAGAGATCGCGGATGGTTTCAACTTTCGAGGATGAGATTGCCATGGCGCTTATCGATGACATACACATAGTCGGAAGAAGACTCATCCTCGCGGCCGGATTGCCTTCGTATCATATATATATATTTTTTCATATTGTTTAAAAGCATTTGCGTTATATCTCAATATTCATCACGTAATTTGGATCTGAGATTATATATTTATGGGATCTACTCTGAAGCTATTTTTGTTCTCAGTTGTTTTGACGGAGACTCTAGAATGTATGAGAAAGTGAAACGACATTGCCAAAACTAACTGGCGGATATATATTTGAGAACTTTACAAAGATAATGAGGCAGTGATCACGATGCCAAATCAGGTGAACAAGATGGAAAAATAACCCAGTTGCTCCAGGCGTAAGGTGGTAAAGTTCTTGGATCATCAACTAATGTAACTACGTGTCAACCCTTTAACTATCTCATCAAACCTTCAAAATTCAGGTGTGGGTTTTATCACTGAAAGTCCACGATTGAGGAAGCAAAATGGCGAAACCTCGGTAGCTTGAGGGCAAATGCGAGGCAGATGATAATAACAACGCATGAAAGAGTTGAATACGAGAATTGAGCAGGAGAAGGCCTCACGTTTGGGGATGTATTCTTGTTGTATGTATGTATGTTTGTTTGTTTGTTTTGTATGGAAATGGATTCAGTGAAAACAATTTTGGTGATGTTTGCAATGTTAATATCGGTTTCTGTTATAAAAATAAACACCTCTTTGATGATAGATGGCTTGAAAACTTCTCTTTCATTTCAATAATGTTTGAAATATTTTATGATGTGATGGTTAGTAATTTAAATTTTAAAAAATTAAAATTAATTTTTTAAATTAATAAACCTTAAAAATTTATTTATTTATTCAAAATATGTAATTCTAATTTTCTCATTCACTTTCCTTTTTTGAAGTCATGTATATTAAGAATATTAAGATTTTAATAGATCCATCATACCTAAATATCCATACAAGTGAAACGAATTCAATATTTAAAATTACTATATTATAATTAATGTGTTTGGTTATAAAAAAAAGTAATACCATATTTTTTGGGAGTCTTTTATACCAATTTCTGCCCATATTCATTGTTTTATGATATGTTTGATTCTTATCAATTCCAAGGGCGTTAAAGAAAAAAATAAATAAAAGGGAAAAAAGTGAAAGAAAAAATATAAACAATTCTTTATTTTTTATGATAAATCAGGCTTGCAGGTTCAAGAGAATTATTGGATCAGAGCTCCTTTGTGATCCATTCTTTATTTTGTTTTAAATTTAAAATATTTTTTCAAATATCTTAGAGTTAAGGTTTTGCTCTTTCCTTCTCTGCGGTCCCCGAGGTCATTTCAATCCATACCTTGTGGCTCTCTAACCCTCTGAAGCTTTCTCACATATTTTCTTTACACTGTTCCAGTTTGTTTTCTTTCCCTCTCTTTGGTTCCCGACAGCTCATTGTGATACCCTCTCTGTCCTTAAATTGCCTCCTTATACGATCTTTTTATAGTTTGTGCGAGTTTCTTTTCTCTCTCTTTCTCTTCCTCCTCCCTTGTATGTAAAGTTATTTGTGTTTGATTGGTGAGAAAGAGTGAAGAGAAGAGAGCGAAATGAAGAAATTAGATCTTGCGTTTTATGTTGTTTTTCTAAAGGGATGCAGGAAGTGGGGCTTGAAGATTTAAATTTTAGTTACGATTTTCTCGTAAAACAAACTTCTGCGGTTGGATTACGAATTTGAGCTTCAATTCGGGGAGCTAGGTCATTTCAGTGAAGAAGAAGATTTCTCGAAATCTTGGAATTCTTTGTCTGAGTCATTTTGCTGAAGTGAAATTTTATTTTGTGAGCTTAGATAATCTAAAATAGCCCCGGAGTTGCCATGGCAATGCTCTGTGGAATGTATTTGTTTTTTGGGTATTTTATGATAAATGATTATTTTTAAATCTTTTAGGCGTTAGCGAAGAATTGAACATTGTTCGGTTGAAGAATGGCTTCAACGGAGCCACCACGGTCTTTGAAAGATCGGATACCTCGTTAACGAGAAGGAGACCAGTGATTATTACCCCTCAATTTGGAAATGAAGTGGGCCGTTCACACGATATCTACGTGTCCTATAAAGGAAAACCATATTGGTATACCATAATGCATTGTGCTTTTATTTTGGTTGCTAGTTTTTTACTTAGATTTTCCAGCATTTGGTTTTTAATTTGTTTGTTTGTTTTGTTCATGTTACATGGTGACCAGTTTGGTAAGCGATTCATCCGGCATGCTCAGGCATGGCTGCTTTGCCATACTTTGATGAGATTGATCCTTTAATACAGCTACAATTTAGTGAAGTTTAAGAAATGTCATTATTATTTTTCATATTGTAATCTAAGGTATGGTCATTTTTGCAAATTTTTTTTTGAAACAATGGAATGAATTGTTCCTGAATGGTCTCCTAAGAAAAATGACCTAAAACAACTATTGCTAAAGCATATAAATATTCATCTGTATCTTCTCTTACCAATATCTTGTGCTATTAGGAGCACTGCAGATATATCTTTATGGGAATGAGACTACATATAACACCCAAATTTTATGCCATCTTTTGAATGGCTCTTGCTTCTCAATGGTTTCTTCATTAAAATTTCCGTATTTCTTTTTCCTCGAAGTTAAACTCTTGGAAATTCCTCTCTTCATATATGAAATAAGAAAAGCTTCCTATAAATCTATCCTTTGGTTTCAGTCGGCCTTGAAGATTTTCTTGAGCCAGCCGCCTCCATTTGATTATTTGCACTTAGGTGATGAATGCTCTTGAAGCGGTTGAAGCGCCGGGTATTTAGTTATCTACCATCATAGCATTGATATGGCAAATTCTCTGTGTTTGGATTGGAGTGATCACTCTATAGAAAAGACCATTCATGATTCGGGACACTTCTATGGCCTTCTGGGGATACAGTTCAATGGACACTACCCCCTTTGCATCTGTATAGAAATTATCACTTTGCAGCGAACATGTACTTTGTATGAGAGCACGAGAGGCTACAATCAAATCTATCAGCTGAAATTCCACCTTCCGGAGAAGCCCCTTTGCATCTACACGTATAAAGTGTCCATACACACACTTTCGAACATGTACTTTCGTACTTGAGCGAAAACTACATTAATCTGCAATCTCTCATAAATTCTTTGGAGAAGCCCCGATCATGCACGCTTCTTTGATTATATTGAAGTTCCCATTGCTTTCCTCAGCATTGGCTCTTTCTCGGTGAATGGGTTTATGTTAATCTCATACATATCTGGTGCTCTTAGGCGTAGTATGTAACGCCTATCTTTGTCAATGATCATTTCATTCGATGTCTTTCATGTCCTTGTCTCTTGTCGTGAACTTTTGTCAATCTTGAAACGTTTAGAACTTTCATCTTGATTTTCCTTTTTGGTTATCTACTCTACTTTCTCATGTAAAATTGCCCCTATTCTTTTAGATTTGCTCTCCACTTTACTGCATTGTAATGTGTTGCATTTCTTGTGCAGCTTTCACTTGGATCATGCTGCATCCCTTCCATATTTTCACAGAAAGTTTATTCCATTTATTTAATTAAATTTACATGCTATTACTTTGCCTATAATTCAGCTAAAATATTTGAATTTGCAATTTAATTGAATGCATTCGAGGCGATTTTATGACACATGCAACAAAAGGCTATCTACAAGTTATTTTTGTCGGATTATGTGAAAGTGAGCAGGTTCCAGTTAAGAAGATATGTTGTATGATGAAGCAAGACATTCTTAGCTTCATGGATAAATTAGGTGAGTTGATTTTGTTTGTGATCGTGTGTTTCATTCTCCCGCACAGGGTCATGTGTTCCCTTAATCTCCTCTCATTGTCGACCCGATTTTGAAGCTAATCTAAATGCATACCATTTACTGATTGGTTTGGGACTAGATTTAGATTATTAATCTTTTTATTTAGTTTCTAAAATTTTGTTCAATGTTATCTTTAAAAGTTTCAATGAGCACCTTATTCCATGGAAAGTGGTTGGAATAGCGAGCAGTATCACTATATCCCATTTGTTTTGATTTCTCATCCTTCTCTTGTATCACGGATTAGATTGAGATCTGTTTATTTAAATTTGCGATTTCATACCAATATTTATGCAGGTCTTATAATAAATTAATCTTTGTGCGAAGAAACATCTACTGCCTCATTCAACTGGCTTGATCTTATACCAGCGAGCATTCTTACTGAATCATAGATTCTGCAGGAGTGCAAGTATTCTTTGTTTTAGATCTTCATACGTAGGTGTTCTTCACCTTCTAAGTCGTTGGGTTTTATCTTCCAGCACCAGGAGGTTTGGCAAATAATACTAATATAGCGAAATTAGTCTATTAAGATTTAATTGACTATACTTCTAATATTGATTTTTTGGTGCTCCACCCACGACAGCATTATATTATTGTTGTGAATATAGTTTGAAACATGTTACATAACACCAATCTAATAAAATATAAAACTTATTTGAAAAAAGGAAGCAATATGGTGTGTGTATTTCTGTACCCCGAAATATTGGTTGCATATAATCTTTGCTGTTGCGATTTGTTTGGACATTTACAACGATTGACTTTAGATGTGTTGCTTAATTTGATTATCTCATTTAATATTCACGTAAATATAATTAAATCAATCTGCCACCTTGCCCGAGGTTATTGATTCCATCGGACTTTAGAAGTAAATGGTATCTACGATTTTGGTGTTACACGGTGGGCACGTCCTTGGGCGCCGTGTTTATAGTTGATATTGCTAGTGTTAGTACTTTACCTGCGGAGACTATTCGCAAAGAAGATCGGCATCTTCGTCTTTCTTGAGATCCTACTTGATTCTCCCACGATATTTGTATAATTGAATCCACTTATGGTGTACCCGTTCCATCAACCTCGGAATGTAAATGAGAGAAAAGCGGCTTCCACGGATCATCCGCTCTTCATTTCTACTCCAAGGCGGGTGTTCTAATCCTGATGAGTATTAGGTCTAACCATCCACGACTCCATAACATACCCTGTATGTCCCCCTTGCAAGGTGCATGGCATTTACCAGACATAAATCAGCTCATACGATAGAGATCTACAATCAATTTGCAAATTCGAATCTTTGAAGCTTCAAGCACATATCTACTTTGAAGAGCATTGAGAATTTTAGCGATGTAGGTCCATCGGTGGTGATGGCGGAAGAGTCCAGAATGGTCTTGAGTGGATTATCGAACAACTATTTGAAGCGTGGTGCTACGATAAGAAAAATGCATGTGTTATACTGGGTAGTATGTCGTGGAAGGAGCGTTGGCAAAACCATCATCAATGAACCCGAGAGATTTACTCTAATGAATGGTCTTCTTGCTCCTATTATGCGGGTCCGCATATCTTTCATGCGATTTTACGAACAAGTATGTTCTACGAAGGAGCTCATACCTAACATCATTCTTGCTCCCGCAGAGAAACAAATGAGATGAAGCTCAAACGAGCATCAAGTTTGTGCAACTTCCAAAAATTATTTCCCCCGAAGAAGCGTCGGTCGGTTGAATCTTTAACACTGCACTGATAAATGGCAAAAACCATTGGGAGGCTTCAGCGAAAACACACAGTGGTGAAGCTGTGGTAGTTTCACAGAGTAAAGTTACTTGTAGGATAATGGCTGCGATGATCTCCGTCTTCTCGGTATCACCGTATGATATCTCTAGGATTTTATTGCTACGGTGGTGCCTTTGGTGTATTGAAGCATAGTGACGGATATTTAGAGTGTGGTGTGTCATTACCCGGATAGAGAATCGAAATCAAACTGATGTCATGACGAGTTGTAGATGAAGTATGATTAAACGTATTTGTTGCAGCGGAGATGGATCTGTTGTGACGGTTCTTGGCACGTTGCGTGGTTTAAAAACATCAGCGTGGGATCCCAGATTGTTGATTGAATGGAAGAGCCACTAAAAGGCGGGAAAGAAAACAAATAGAAGAAGAAAGGGTTAATCAATGCGCTTCTTGTTTCTGTTTGAATGAGTTTGGAAAGAATGAGTGATGATGATGTGATTAAATGAACGGCACATTCATATTAATTGGGATCTTCGAAGCGCGAGCATAAGAAGCGCTGAGGTTGTTAAATGGATAAAATCTTTGCGTGAAGCGAATCCTCTATCTTGTGTCTTGCTCCTTCCCTCGAGTTTTTCTCTATATTTTTGACTTAACTACGAATAATTCTGAATTTTGAGGTTAAAATTCTATATCCAATCAATATTTCTTGGTCGGTGTAATTAGCTTTTCTGCTAGTTTAGGAAAATATTCTTATTGATCTACCTCGATTCCAAGTGGATCTGCAGCACATACCTCAACATTGATCACATCCTCCCTTGTATGTAAAGTTGTTGTGTTTAGGTCTCAGTTACGCGATTTTCTCGTGCAAAACAAACGTGCTTTCTCTGGTTGGATTTTGAATTTTAAGCTTCAATTCGGAGCTGGATCATTTCAGTGAAGATTTTCTCTGAAATGTAAATTTCAACACATGCAGTTCATTTTCTTTAGAAAGTCAAAATTTTATTTTTCCAGAGCTTAGATAATCATAAGCCTTTAGGTTATAAGGCAAAATGTCTACTTTAGAATGTATTTGTTTTTAAGGTATTATTTTATGATACGAAACGATTATTTTCAAAATCTTTTTTTTTAGATTGTTAATTGGAAGGGGTTGGGCATTGTTGAGCGAAGAATGGCTTCAGCAGGGACCACCACAATCTTTGAAAGATCGGATACCGTTAACAAGAAGGGCCAGCGATTATTACCCCTCTAGTGATAAAAGTAGGCGTTCATCATCTAACAATATCCTCAAAGGAAAACCATATTGGTATACCATAATATAGCTGTGCTTTTATTTTGGTTGCTAGTTTTTTACTTCCATTTCAACATTTGGTTTTAATTTGTTTGTTTACATTTTGTTCATGTTCTATGGTGATAGTTTGTTGTGGAATTCATCAAGCATACTCGAGCGTATTTGCACCACCACTTTAGTGAGTTGATCATGGCCCGTGATCCTTTTGGTGACACAGTATATTTCTTTTTCCTTGTTGAATATTGTAATGTTATTTGTTTTTATAACTTAATGTCTTTGAATTGAGAAATGGAAGTTTAGAATATCATTATTGTTTTTGACCATTGCCAAATCCTAGGTATAGTCTGTTTTTACGCAATTTTTTTGAAACAATGGAGTGAATTGTTCTGAATGGTCTTGAGAAAAATGACTACAACAACTATTTAACTACAAAGCATATAAATATTCATCTGTATCTTCTCTTATCAATATCTTTATAGATGTCTTCTTATCTTATCGTGCTATTAGAGCAGGATATATCTTTATGGAATGAGACTACATATAACACCTAAGAAATTTATGCCATCTTGAATAGCTCTTGCTTCAATGTTTCTTCCATTCATTTATCTTCACTCTCGAATAAACTCTTGGAAATTCCTCTCTTCATATGAAATAGCTTCCTATAGTTGAAATCTATCAACTGGTTTCGGTCGGCCTTGGAATCTTTTATTGCTTTGAGTAGATTTTCTTGAGCGACTTTTCTCCATTTGAATTCTAGTGCATGCACGATGAATGCTCATGAAACGGTTGAAAGCACATCACTAGTTAGTTA